>CAWUHX010000094.1:600000-760781 GCA_963922205.1 Romanomermis culicivorax | reverse complement strand
GTGTTGATAAGCAAAAGAACTCTACATACATCTTTATTGTGCGACATTGCTTTGACTAACAAGAAAAAATCGACAGTATTGTATTATGTCAACGATCATTGTTTGGTTTGTTGGGCACCCTGTTGATGCCAATTTCGTGTGGGGAAATCGACATGCAAATCGACGAAAAGGGGCGACCAGCGGCGCAGACATTTGCATAGAATGGAGCGCCAAAGAAAGACGAAAAGTGAAAGTGAAATCATTCTTCACTTTATTCACGTTTTTATTATATTTTTGGTGTTTTTGCTGGCGTCCCCAAATATAAATTTCCCAGCAACTTGTTTTATTATTGAGTCATTCACTGTGGTATACCCACATTCTTTTTGCATAATTCGTCGGACATATTGTTTAATATATTCGTTTATTTATTTAGAATATTCGCATCCACGAAGGCGGAGGGCCAAAGGCCCAGGCGCCGGCTTACATCAAGTAAGTTTTGGGAAACCCCTTCCGGGTTATACCCAAGTAAGTTTATCCCTGAGGGGATTCCTTGTCTCATCTAGGAGACTGCGGAGGACCTTGGTAAGGCCCCCGTATTTAGAACAAAGTTTATCTTTGTTGTTGTAGGTCTGGGGAACCGGACTGTTGCACAGATCACCGAGGCTTAGCCAAGGTATCAGTTCTAACAGGTCAGTTCAGACCCAATCTTTTCTTACGCCTCTTAAGGAAAGACCTGCACAACAAGTGGTGGCTTTTAACTCCTTACCACGGAACTTCGTAGTCAGACTAGGAGAAAAGGATATCCTCCAGGTTTCTACAGAAAGTTAGCAGGATTTAAAATGCCTAACGAAAGGATACCGAGAGGTAATACTTTACGTAGATCACCACCCAGAGTGGCGAGTGCTGGGAATCTAGTCAATTTGGGAGACGGAGATCAGCAACGGCAGGCTGCTCCGGACCCAGTGATCCCAGATCAAACTCCCGCGAGGGTTCAACCATTGCAGCAAAATGCAATGCATTTTACGCCTCAAGATGCAGGCGTACCAATTGACCGACCGCCAGCGATTGCCATCGATCCGCAGGAGGCAGGCCCGGCGAATCCGAACCCAGACGCCGATGGACCCCCGCAGCAAAATTTCAAAAGGTCACCGCCGCCAAAGGTCGAATTAGCAGGACCAAAAAGGGACGTCGTTACGCCCGAAATTCGACCAAATTTCGAAGAAAGGGACCCCGAAATCGATCAAAGATTAGAGAGGATTCCCCACGAACAAGAGCGATTCCAACCCCAGGAAAGAGCTCCCGAGATGTCCAATCAAGAGTTGGCGACGCAGCTACGCGAGTTGAAAGGGACCGTCGAAGCCTTGTTCGACATAATCGCGAATGCCGCCACAGAGGACAACAAAAGGGAAGCCGACAGGCGCCGACAGGAGCCGGATAGACAGGTTAGACCATGTAATAGGGGTGCAGAAAGAGACAACCGTCTCGCTGCTGAAATAAATGCAGGCGCAGGGCCTAGTAATAGGCCTGATGTTGATGAAGGGCAAAGGCTTAATTTTGAGCCCAAAAGTTGGAGAGGTCCAGCTAGAGATTTTCGATTCGAAGGAGCTGAGCAATCGGCAGACTTCAGGAATCAAAGTCAGATAGCTCCGCAGCATCCAACTTTAACTAGAGTGGTCTATGATGGTAGAGGAAATATAGTTGATCCAAATACCCTTAGACCAGATCAATTGGCATGTTTCCCATATAGGGATTACAGGTTTGACAAAGACAATATGCCATCATATCAAGGAGGTGTACCACCTCAACGAGATCCAAATAGGGTTATGCTGCAATCCCTGAACTCTGATCTTGATCCAGTATTAACAGCAGCTTATGATCAGAGGGAAGTGCCATCAAATAATTTGGCACAAGAGATTGTAGTCAGGAATATCGTTAAAGGTGTGTTACCCAAACTTTTAGATGAGGGTATGGTAAATCAGCAGGTGCTTAGCTTTTTAACAGCACTTGAAGGGGAATTCCGTAGGGATACACCCGAATCAGCTAAGTATGAAGCACTGCTGAGGCTTTCTAAGGGTAGACCGAAGGCTGTTGCAGGAGATAACATGACCTATAGGGAGGCCAGGAGAGCCATTATTAATGTCTTTGCACCTGAGTGCAACCTGGAAATGTTAACCAGGGAGTTGTTTGAGATCCAACAAAGACCCAATGAACAGGCCGTAGAGTTTTTAAAAAGGGTCAGTATATTAGTGGAACTAGTTAAAGGTGATTTAGACTATCAGTCTAAACAGAGATTGATTATTGATACCTTTATTTACAAGAGTGATCCTACATTTCAGTCTGAACTGAAAAATTCAAAGCATACCTTTAGAACCTGGTATGATCTTGCAGTAGAGGTTCATGATATTGAACGTAGGTACAAAAATGCCTTCCAGAGATATGGACCCAAGGGTACACAACAGGATCCTATAGTAATTAATGAAGTAGGTATGCCTAGTGGGCATGATCCTGAAATTGCCGTAGTTGCTAGGAACCAGTCAGAAGGATATCAACAAGGCCAGAGGCAAAGGTTTCGGCAACCATATCAAACTCTAGGTAATCAGGTACAGGCCCAAACCCAAAGGTCAAGGAGTGATTCTCCTGAGATAGAGGAGATTCCAGTTCGGGAAGCCCCTAGGGCTCAGACCGAAAAAGGTAAGAAAGAATCTCTTCTATTGAAAATCTCAAAAGAGATGGTACAACTGGTCGAAAGGTTCGACCAGCTCCAGCAAAAGGTTGATAACAGGCAAATGGAAAATCGGTCTGATGTGGCCATACCTAGTACCAGTCAGGGAGGTCAAGTTTCCCGAGATCCGACTAAGCCATGGTGTGAGTTCCACAAGAACATAACACATAATACTGCAGACTGCAGGACATTGAGAGTATTGTCCGAGCGCAGGAGCAGAGGTAGAGCCAGCTTCCCTACCTTCAACAGGGGAGGCTTCAACACTTTTGCTCGGGGTAACTATAGAGGTAGAGGAGGTTACCCAAATGCCAATTTTAATAGCAGAGGTAGAGGTGCGTATAATGTAGGCTATTCAGGTCATCAGGATAGCCAGGAGAGTTACTTACAGAACTCCGATTACAATGAGTTCCTGGAGTTCAAAAGGCAAAAGGAGCTGCAGAAGCAGTTCCAACAGATGCAGCAGTACCAACAGCAAGCTGCATTACAGCATCCTCAGCCTCCTCAGGCTATTATGGGACCGACTCAGACTCTTCAACAGGGTCAATTCACAAATCAGCCACCTCAGAAGGATTATTCGAGTGTTATGGTTGCAAGGCAATCTCAAATGAGTCCTTTAGGTGAAGTAAACCAGAGAGTGAGTTGCCCAAATGTTGTATTAGGTAGTATTGTGCAAATGAATGCAATTGCACCACAACCTGTAGTACCATCAGTACAAGTAATAAGGAGAGGCACACCAGCTAGTCCCCAGGAACAACATTTGCTGGATACGTACCCCAGAACAGCCCCATTCCACATTGAGGTTGTTATAGGAGGTCGTAAGACAATGGCTTTAATTGACACAGGAGCTCAGTGCACTGTCATGTCGGCTAAGTTTCTGAAAGAAACTTTGGGCCCAGATTACACTGAATATCCCAGGATATTAAATGTCACTGTAGCCAACGGTAAGACAGTCCAAGCCCATGGGTATATCCAATTTAGGATGGATACATTGTGTGGACAGTTCCCCGTTAAAGCAATTGTAATTCCTGAAGCAGGTGAAAATGTTATTGTAGGAACAGACTTTTTGGCTCATCCTCAGGTAGGAGCCATAATAGATTTCAGGAACAGGACGATGACGCTCAACAATCGTCAGCAACGGATATACGTGACGCCGGACCAGCCCCAATCCAATTGTGGAGAGGTCATGACCACGAGCGCCGCGGAATCCACAATGAGCGCCGCCGACCAATACCAGCCAAAGATTTGCCTGCTAAAGGTTTCGGTGCCAGTGGTGAGTGTGAATCCCATCTACTTACCTAGTGGTACTGATATACTTCTGAGAGCAAAGCTTTGGGATAAGGTAGGCGAAAATCGCCTTAATGGAATCATAATAGAGTCTGAAGACAACGAAGAAAGGTTCCACATAGATAGTACCATAGTAGATGGTACAAAAGATGATTTTGTTGTTATGGTATCCAACAACACAGGATCAGGATGCCATTTGAAAAGAAATCAAATAATTGGCCATACTAATTCAGTGTTGTGTGATACTGATAACCAAGATCAACTTAAGGGGAAGATAGTTGAGGATTTGGAGAAGCTGCAAACTTGTGCAGTCCAGGCTAGACCTGATTCGACTCAAGTGGATGAGAAAGAGTTCAAGGAAGCCTTGTACAATATGCTAGCTAAATCCAACATACCATCTGAACAATTGGAACAAGCTTTACGGTGTCTCGCAAAATATAGAGACGTGTTCAGCTTGCCCAGTGATCCTCCAACTACTACACCCTATTTGACCTGTAAAATAAATACAGGGGATGCAGCACCTGTGGCAAAAAGGTACCACAGGACTGCCATAAATTTACGGCCACATGTTCGTGAGCATGTGCAAGATATGCTCAAGAAGGGTGTAATTGAGCCATCAAAGTCGCCTTGGGCAGCTCCGTTATTCCTTGTAGGTAAAAAGGATGGTACCAAGCGACCAGTAGTGGACTTTAGGGGTATAAATGACGTTACCAAGGATGATAAGTATCCCATTCCTAGAATGGATGACTATCTAGACTGTTTAGGTAAAGCCAAATTTTACACTACCCTAGATCTCAAATCAGGATATTGGCAAGTGCCAATGGATGAAGAAAGCAAGGAGAAAACTGCTTTCATATGCCAAGAAGGGCTTTATCAATTTAAAGTCATGCCCTTTGGCCTAAAAAATGCGCCAGCCGAATTCCAGCGTATGATGGAAAGAGTTTTGCATCCATATGTTTGGAAAATCTGTCTAGTCTATATAGACGATATAATTGTGTTCTCCAATACGTTTGAGGAACACCTAGTTAATCTAGAGCTAGTCCTGCAAGCTCTAAGAAAGGCTCATTTGACCTTGAAGCCGGAGAAGTGTGAATTCCTGCCTGAGAGAGTTCATTTTTTAGGACATATCTTAAATTCGGATGGAGTTTCCCCAGATCCGAAAAAGGTCAAAGCTATAAATGATTTCCCATTCCCAGAGTCTAAACGTAAACTGCAAAGGTTTCTAGGTATGTTGCAGTGGTGTAAAAAGTTCATACCGGGTTTGGCTAAACACGCCGAACCGTTGTATAAACTAACTGGGAAGAACTGTGTTTGGGAAGTCACGGAGGTTCACCATCAGGCTTTTAGGAGCCTGAAAGAAGCACTATTGTCTGTGCCATTCCTTAGGTATCCGGTTTTGGACGGGTCTGCGGACTTTGTCCTTCAGACAGATGCCAGTGGAACGGCACTAGGAGCAGTCCTTTACCAGGAGACCAAGTCAGACCGCTGGGTAATTGCTTATAATAGCAGAATTTTAAAGGCGGATGAGAAAAAGTGGTCAGCCACGGAAAGGGAGTGCTTGGCAATTGTGTATGGCTTGAAGTTATACAAGCACTACTTAGTGGGTCATAAGGTGATCATAAGAACTGATCACAAACCTTTATTATCTATGAAGGTCAATGCCATGACCAATGGTAAATTGAAGAGATGGTACTCGTTCATCTCTCAGTTCAACCATAAATTAGAGTATGTGCCTGGAAAACAAAATGCCATGGCAGACTTTTTGTCCAGGATGGATGAACCAGACGATCAAGCGGAAAAGATACCGCCAAAATGGGAACACATGTTCTCAGAGGGTAAACGAGAGTCCGAGAATCTGAAAGATCTTGAGGCACAGCTTATTGAGAAAAAACATCTCAATTTGGTGAAGAGATTCAGAATTCTGACAGATCGGAATCCTGAAGACGGTACTCCGTTATATTCGGAGCCAAAAGGTAAGAATAATCAGAGGACTGATATGAGTCCGAGATTCACCCAAATTTATCCAGAAGATTCTGAGGGTGATCCAGAATCAAACTCGCCTGCAGACTTGGTAAATGCCGTAACTACAAGGAGCATGGCGAAAGAAGCGGACAAGAATAATCAGGCTCAGATCCAGCCTGACGGCAATCAGGTCAAAGATAAGGTAAGTAGGGGAAACCAGGACAAAGGTAAGGAAAAAAGAGTAACCTGGTTATACCCAGAAAAGGAACAAGAGTTTACTTTGGCAGACCCAAAAGAGAATGAATTACCAAAAGGGCTAATTAGAGATGATCTCATGGCCCTCTTGCAGAGAAAAGATCAGGTATTACAACCATACTTTGATAGATTGGGTCCAAATGGGACAACCAAGTATCATAGTGGATTTTATATCCAGAATGAAGTGTTATACCGCGAAGCCGGACAGGGATCAGATGATCAGGTGGTCGTCCCATCCTGCCTTAGGGACAATACTTTGCACCAGTACCACGGTGCCGTAATGATGACTCATCAGGGGTTCAAAAGGACCCTTGCTATGATCAAAAAACGGTTCTGGTGGCCAGGAATTGAAAAGGATGTCAGGCACTGGATCAAGTTTTGTCCAGTTTGTCAAATGGCTAATCAGGGAAACACAGAAATTCCGCCACTGATACCAATTATTCCACAAGGTCCTTTTGACATTGTATCAGTGGATATCGTGGGTATTTCTCCACTCAGTGAGAAGAGACCGTATGTCATAGTCTTTCAGGACTATTTTACAAAGTGGGTTGAAGCTGAACTGATCCCAGATCAGTCAGCTAGCACCGTTGTAGATACTTTTCTACAAGCTATTGTATTTAGGCACGGGACTCCACGGAGACTACTCAGCGATAGAGGAGGTTGTTTTACCTCAGATCTAATGAAGGAGATCTGCAAGTTATTGGAGTGTCAAAAAATTTTTACAACTGCCTACCATCCACAAGGAAATGGTATGGTAGAAAGGTTTAACCAGACACTCATTAAACAGCTCAGAAAGGTGGCCATCGAGGAAAAAGATAACTGGCCAAGATACTTGAGAGCTGTGGTGTTTGCATATAATGCCACACCGCATGCAGCCACGGGGCAATCCCCATTTTCGTTGCTTAGAGGTCATGAGGCAACCTTCGGGTTAAACTTATCGAAAGCATACGATATTGTAATGCCGGACAGCAATGCTGAGGCATACAAATTTGTGTTGACAAATCATTTAGTCAACCTCTACGAGGATATTGCCAAAAATATCCAGAGTGCTGCCGAAAAATCGAAGAAATACTTCGATAAAAAGTCCAAACAGAATGGATTTAAAGAAAAAGATTGGGTTCTGCTCAAAGTAGATAAGCAGAAAAAACTAGGACTACCATGGTCCGGTCCGTTCATAGTTACGGACATTTCGCGAGAAGCAGAAAACGTTGTCACCATTGTACATTGGGACAACCCGCTAAATCGCCAAACAGTTTCAATCAGCAGGTTGAAACACTTTCGTTACGAGACCACTAGGGTCTTGCCGCGAATAGCGCGAGCCAATCAGGACGCGCCACGTGACGAAAACACGTCACTTTCCAATATGGCACAAACAGTTACGACTGGAGCGCCGATTCAAATGAAATCATTTGAAAATTCGCTCAAGGCGAATCTATGCGCGATCTCGCGCTGATTTTTTTTATTTTATGTACATATCTCGCGCGTGTAAGTACTAATTTTAATTAAAATTGTATTAATTTGTAATATTTATCGCGTTTGTGTATAATTCGTATTAATTTTGTAAATTTTTCATATTTATTTCAGACTTTGGGAAAAATTCTTCGGAATTTTAGACCAAAGTGACAACCCAAAAAATTTCCGACATTTTTCTAAAAAATTAATTTTCAAATTTTTCATTTTTTCAAAATCAAACTATAGCTGCCCCGCTTATCTGAATTCTAAACTTCCATCGGAAGGAAGAAGTAAAATATTCCCCGAACTGCGATATAAAGGAAATTAGCAAAATTGCTAGATTAAACTTTTTCAGCGTTCAAAATTTTAAATAAATTTATCAATTTATTATTCGAAAACAAAAATTTCGAAAAGAAAAGAGATGGGAAAGGGCGCGCGGAACCGCCAACAAGCTCCGACGCGCGAGTGGTCGCACACAGAGCGCCACGTTGAATACGGCAGGGCCCAGCACCGCCAAGACAACCGTTTTTTCTTTATTGACGGTAAGTTTCGAACTTATTTTTATCAAAACTTCTTGGAAACTGCAGGTAATGCCCAGAAGTCACTGGAAGACCAGCTCGGCGCCCCAAAGGGCAGACGAGGTTAGGACTTAGAGGGAACGAAAAATGGGAGTACTGAGAAACGGAAGCTCGAAGCCAAGCAGGGAATTTCCAACTTGGAAATATACCTGATACCACCGAGAGCTATACGATTCAAGGGAAACCTAGAACCTTGGGTTCAGCCCGTTTAAAGTTTTATCATTTCAAAAATTTATCAAAAATTATTTATTTTCAAATCAAATTAAATTATATCACTTTTTCGATATCAAATTCATTAAAAAATTATCAATTTCGAGCGCTATAAAAATTGTAAATACAGCGCCATAGATGGAGCGTAGTTGGTCGCTCAAGCAGCTGGTCAGAGATTGGTGTCCGATCAAGTGGTGGACAATCGGATCAGGTCTACCCTCCCCAACATATAGAGGTAGCAAGGGTAAGATTTGGTAAGGTGTTAGTTGCCTACCAGCTCAATGTTTGTATATCAGTGGCTCACCTAACAACCTGCACTAAACTTAATTTTCTGCGAAACTTAACCCGCTTGGTGTTGTGGTGCTGGTGTAGTATAGACCCTAGAAATGCGCTGAAAAAAGGGGAATAAAACACTAAAATTAATAGTACTTTATGTTTAGATTATAACGTTAAACGGGCCGTACGAATCCACGAACTGGATCAGTGGTTCAAAGCCACATTTGGGTACTGGCCGGCCAATCCCAAGGAACCTCGAATGGTAGACATCGGGAAGGTCAGCCAGGTACTCCATTTTATCCGAGAAGTGTCAATCTTCAGAGGACAACCAGTTTGTGGTTTCGACGTTGAAAAAGTCAACCAGGATAAGGTCGCCGCCTTGTTCAAAACAAGGGAGGTCGACAATCCAATGGGAAAACAGTTTGCCCGATATATCAGCTTCGCGCTAACGAACGGTCAAACTTACGTTATTGATACAACGTCGATGATGATCAAAGAGTGGACCAGCCTCCACGACTTCTTGAACTCCGACATGCTGTTCGCCGGATATGCCGTGCTGGAAGATCTGGTGAGTATCTATAACGTTTGTGGCGCAGGGCGAGAGAATAAGGATAGGGACAAAACTGTCTCCTTACGGGAATTTCTAAGAAAGACCAAAGGTCGATACTTTGACTTAGACCGTTTCGCCCTCACCATGGTAGGAGTTAACCTGGAGAAGAAATGCTTTCAGACAGGTATATGTCCCGAAACTTTTCGGTTAAAGGGACTGTTCACGGAATTTTATTTGATAGACGTGGGCCCCTACCAGTATGACTTTTCGTTAAAAGCGAACCGTGATCGGTTTGCCAAAAGGGGTATATTGCCGGAAGAGCTCAGATACGCCGCTCTAGACGCATACTACTCCTTATTGGTCATGTTTGCCGCCATTCACTATGGCATGGCCGATCAACTGCTTATGCAAATGCAGATTTTCGACCATGACAAGGTGGATCCCAAACAGATCAACACCATTGCCCTCCATTTTTATCAACAATATCTAATGATTCCGGGCAATGTGAATCGAGAAATGGGGCTAGGTACCCCAGTTATGGAAACCGATCAGGTTCAACCAAACATGGTCTATCACATGATGAAGTGTGAGATGTATAACCGTTGGGCGGTACAGATGCAGGGAAATAACACAGGTTATTATACCGCGCCCACGGAGTGTAATCCAGTCCGTCCGCAGGGAGTTCAGTTGCCAAGTGGTTTCTACCCACTACTTCCAAGAGATAACAAACCACTGAAGGACGACGGATACACCACAGATAGCGATCCCGACGAAATCCAGGACGTCCAGATACCAGACTGGGTAAATATTTCAAAAGATATCCTGGAAAATCTCAAGTCAGGCGGAGCCTACTGGGATTTAGACGGGAAAATTTCTTTAACGTTGTACGAAAACGCCAAGCTATACTGGCAACAAGCCGGGAAGCCCGATACCATTCCACAAGAGGTGTTTTCCTCTAATAACCACTACCCAGTGGGTATCGAGGGCCATAGACAGGCCTATAAGACCAATTTTTACACGCCAAACTTGGCGAAAATTTCAGGTATGCTGGATGAGCGAAACTTCCCAGAGTTAGAGGTCATCTGCAAATTTATGCCATTGGCTTATCATTTGGCATGGCCTCATTCCAGAGCGGAGTGCGACTATGAAACTAACGCTCTGCTAAACTATAACTTTCTAAATAGTTATACTAAAGAAGGCCAGGAAATGATAAAGAAAATGTCCTGGAAGTCAGGCGACCGCCTGGCTTACTATTTAGAATTAGCAGCGACGCTACCGCCGTCGGAACCCCGCTTTCCATCCAAAAAAGGGGTATACGCATGGCAGAATCGGTTCGGTTTTGTCCCGCTACGATTTCGAGAAGCCGAGGAAATCCTACAAATTGGCGACGACAAATCGTTATTGAAGGACGGAGCCTACAAGGTAAATCCTTATTTTTATGTAACTTTTTACTACGTAGGCTTCGAGACTTTAACGCCGGGACTGCGGTATCCCATGACGGAAGACGCATCGCCAACCGACTACCCGATTACCTACGCACCGAGAAATCCGCTCGAGCTCAGACCGGAGTTTGTCAGTAAAAGCTTCCGGGAGAGAACAATCGCTTCGGAAATGCCCGGGTATACACTTACATATACCCCAGCCGGTGAGTTAATTTCTAAGGTACCGCTAAATCGTCCCTCAACTTCCCAAACGGCGCAAGCCGGAGGGACGGGACAGGTTAAAGCGCAGCCGCAGGCGCTAGCGCCAGTGGTCAAAGCTACACCAGCTTTGGACACTGCTGCTACGCAGGCAGCTGCAGTAGTTGTCGTGGTGCCGCCGCCAATCCCACCAGCGGTGGCACAGCCGACTCAAGTACCTCAAGTACAACAACCGGCCGAGCCTGAGCCAGAGGTTGTCACCATAATGCAATCAGTACCTCCAGCACCAGCTGTTTTGCCGGCTAAAGTAAAGCAGCTGTTGCCGAAGATACGGAATTCAGACTCTGAGTCCAGTTCAGAGGAGGATGTAGAAGAAGAAGAAGAGGGTGAAATCCTCGAATCTGAGGGCCAGACATCAGAGAATAAGGATGCGATGGAGGCCAAAACTCAGAAACAGGCTCTTGAGGAGGAAAAAATCCAGACTCAAATTGACGAAGCAGTCACCAAAATGTCAGGGATCGATGTCAGACTGGAGAAGATGCAGGAAGCATCCCAGGAGATACCCGTGAAGGCCAAAGATCCTAAGGATCATGACCGTCAAGCGAAGCAAGAGGCCTTACAGGCCAAGATTCAAGAACAAAGAAGGCTGACGCAGCAGGAATTCCTGCGTCAGAGGGCAATCCAAAGAAAGCTGAAGGAGCAGGCACTAGCCGACGATAGCTCAGATTCAGCCATAGCAGCGACGGAGCTGATGCGGAGGGGAAGAATTGCCGAGGAAGGTATTCCTGGAATTTATTCCCCAGACAAAGTTCAGCAGATGTTAGCTGAAGGGATGTCGGAAAAATTTATCCGACACCTAGCCAAGGAAAAGGTAAGGCGTAGAAAGAGGATAGGTAAGGCCAAGCGACGCAGACTTGCAGCTCAGGGACAGCAGCAACAAGGAGCGGCCGCCACCGGATCCGAAAACGAAGCCTACGATACGGCCGAAGAAACGACGACACCGCAATACTCGACGAGCCAAAAGTCGAGATCGGAGACTTCAAAGAGTCAGACGAGAACGGAGACTTCAAAAAGTCAAACGCGAACGGAGACCTCCATAGGCCAGACAAAATCGGATAGGACAACAGGGTCCACTGCGACAACATCGTACACTCAGACGCGAACGGTATCGAAAACCGGCGGAGAGGTTAGTACTTATTCTGGCAAAAGTAAATCCGTGCCCTCCAGCTATACCGCAAGAAGTAGCAAACCTGCGGGAAGCGTACTGGTGAAGCCCGATCTTGAATCGGAGGAGAAATTGATCAAGAAGGTCAAACTGAATGTGGTAGCTACTAGACCCGAAAGGGAACCACAGCAGTTTGTCACTCCTGGTCAATTGGCCGAAACTCTGATTGATTATTGGGAGTGGCAACGGGAACAAAGGCGCCTAATTGGGCCGATCTCATTTGAAAATCCAGAGGTCGCCAATTACTTCGCCTTTGATCGGCAAGAACGGCCGATAATTTACAGAATGGTCAATGATGCCATGGCCGAAATTCACGAAAATTACCGCCAGCAATTCGAAATGCAAGGCGGATTTATGTTTGACGGAGAGCGCATCCCTGAGGAGATCTGGGAATGGATAATTTTAATTCTCATCCCCAGATGGCTTCAGGACTACGATGCCTCAGACGTCTTTACGGCCATTAGGTACGTGACCCTAATGATTTTTCTTCAGTTGGACTTCGCTCCGATCACGCCAACGGCAATTGGTAGGTGGTATGCCCAGGCGTGTTCGTTTGCGAACAGACAACTAGTCGTTGAGGCCCAGGGAAACCGCGTAGACGATGTCTACATTGCAGCCTTTAATCAGTATATTTTTATGGGCTCACAAAGGTTAAACCAGATGGGTGTTAAGAGGAAGGCACCAGGCGATGACAGGTCGCAAGCTGATAAATTTCAGCGAACGGCTGCCAAGAGCCCGAGTAAGTTCAAGGTGCCTAGACTCCCTCCGGCTAAGAAACAACCACCGATGATACAACAATCATCGGCTACGACCAGCCAGAGGTCATACAGTGAAGCTGCTAGCACTTCTTACAAAAGTCCGCTTTCTCGATCAAAATCAATATCATCAAAATCTCTTAATTCAACTTATCGGACGCAAAAACCTCAGCGCAGCAGCTCCACTAGCAGTGGTCAAAGGCAGCAGGGGAGAGACGATATGTTCTCAAACCCGGCCCCGTACAGGGCTAGACCGGGGTATGACCAAGGTCAACCCAGGGGAGGCTTCAGAGGGCGCCCTCAGCGACCTTACAGAGGCCGAGGAACCTGGCAACACCAAGGTCAAGACCCGGATGCTGAATTTCATAATCCGAATTTTATTCCGCTAGGTAGACGCGGCGGAAGCCAACAAGGCCAAAATAGAGGCCAGGATGGAGGTCAAACCCGAGGCCAACAAGGTCAGAGGGGGTACTATCAAGGTAGACCTCGAGGAGGCTACCGAGGCGGCGGGCAGCAGCAGTAAATAGCCGCATAATTTTGGCCCAAAAATTTCTTTTTCGTACATATATTTTCTACTTATTTCATAAAACATAAAACCCAAAAACACTAATAAAATCACAAAATCCAAAAAAAATCAAAAAACAAAAAATCCAAAAACATTTCTTTTCGGTGCTGCTGGCCATCAAAAATCTCTTTTTTGACAAAACCGGTGCAAAAAACGCAACCGTAAAAAAAAAAAAAAAAAAAAATATTTTAACTTTTGGCCACATTCCTGCTCAAATTTTTTAGCGCATTTTAAATTTTGTGATATCCGTACAACCCCGCGTCGTCTTTTTGTATCGCCATATAATCTCGTATTTTAGTTTAATTTAGAAAAAATAGAGACGCGGGAAGTCGATTTGCATGCGGTTAGACCCACGGCCAACGAATTGACACAGCATGCAGACCGAGCGGCCGAGCCCGAAGCCGACCACACATCCGGCACCGACGTTTACGTCATACTCCTTAGGGCAGGAGGTTATTCCATCAATGCCGAGGTCAAAATGGACGTCACTTGCCAGCCATTGCGGCGAAGCCCTTGGTATTCGTTGTGTCCAACGACCAGCACAGGAGTTCTATTAGGACAGACTGTGAAACGGGAGTCCGGTGAGACAAACTGTTTATCAGGAGTCAGCCGGAGTTGTAGATTTTTTCTTTTTTGATTAATTCTTTTTAATGCCGGGGTAACCCGGCCAAAAGTTTTTTTTCTACCTCCCGTAGGTCGGTTTCGACGCGCGAGGGATGTTGGGCACCCTGTTGATGCCAATTTCGTGTGGGGAAATCGACATGCAAATCGACGAAAAGGGGCGACCAGCGGCGCAGACATTTGCATAGAATGGAGCGCCAAAGAAAGACGAAAAGTGAAAGTGAAATCATTCTTCACTTTATTCACGTTTTTATTATATTTTTGGTGTTTTTGCTGGCGTCCCCAAATATAAATTTCCCAGCAACTTGTTTTATTATTGAGTCATTCACTGTGGTATACCCACATTCTTTTTGCATAATTCGTCGGACATATTGTTTAATATATTCGTTTATTTATTTAGAATATTCGCATCCACGAAGGCGGAGGGCCAAAGGCCCAGGCGCCGGCTTACATCAAGTAAGTTTTGGGAAACCCCTTCCGGGTTATACCCAAGTAAGTTTATCCCTGAGGGGATTCCTTGTCTCATCTAGGAGACTGCGGAGGACCTTGGTAAGGCCCCCGTATTTAGAACAAAGTTTATCTTTGTTGTTGTAGGTCTGGGGAACCGGACTGTTGCACAGATCACCGAGGCTTAGCCAAGGTATCAGTTCTAACAGGTCAGTTCAGACCCAATCTTTTCTTACGCCTCTTAAGGAAAGACCTGCACAACAGGTTTTTCAAAACAATAAAAGCGTCAGTTGTTCGCTGTCGATAGTAGATCTACGTTTCTTGTGTACCCAACAGCCACCGATTTTCCGATTCGCACAGTGGTCGCTTGTACAATTAATTTTTTCCCAGTTATCAATGCCAGAAACTTGGTTCTGACCACGCTGAAAAATTACCAACGACTCCATATATTCTTGCGACACAAATAACGTGCTCTACCTATTTTACCCACCCAAATTGTGACTTCAATGACAAAAGAAATTTTTTTTCAAAACGCAAAAATGGGTGTCAATCAATAGATCTTGTTTAGATCAATTCGAAATAGCGTACCTTAATTTTTGACGGAGTTATATGTTGTCAAATTTTGATTATTGTCTCATAAAAAAAATCTGTTGTAGTGATCAGAGCAAAGCTTCAACCGCCCAACTCGGTCAAAAATAGGAACTAATATGTTTTTTGGTAGATCTCAAGACATATCGATTGATGTTGGCATGCCTTGAGGTCTACCAAAAAAACATTTGATAGATCTCAAAACGTGTCGATCGAAGATTTGGTCAAAAATGACGTACACCATTTCAAATCATATTTTGGATAGACCTCAAATAGATCTATCGAATAATGTCCACTTAGATGTGTTTTGAAAAATTCCCGCTAGCCTCGAAAAGTATAACTGGATGAAGTCGAACACTTCTTGGTAAGGTCAGACCCCCACGCCGATGTATAAACGTCGAACTAATGCTTTACAGACTATGAGTCGTAATGTAATCCCTCTAAGTGAATCTTTCTGGCACAGCATTTTCGAACTTCGAACTGTCCAACCTTGGTATCCTACCTGTTGAAAAATATATAAACGGCGCAATTCATGCCGACGACTGATATCCACGTTACATTAGAAATCAAACTGATCCATTCGTTTTGCGTTAAGGTAGGAAGAAAAAAGAAGGTCAATATACACAATAATACGTTCACGCAAATGAGCAAAGCCTGTAACAATATAGCCCATTCTCGTTTGTAGGCGCTCATAGCTTCAATAGACATGACTTGATTTTTCTAAAAAAAGTGGAGTTTTTACACATATAACCCATCGTAAGTTATTATGAACTTGAAAAATTTTGTCATTACCTTGATTTTCAACTTAATAATTATACTAGAGTAGCAAACGATCATCATTGTCATGAACGTCATGTCGGCGTAAAATTCTAAAGCTCGAAAAAAATCTGACATATATCCCGTATCGTAATCCCAACAATATTCGTCGAAGTGATAGAAAACCGTGGCGCCACCGGGGCATACGTAAATAAAAAGCCATATCATACCATAGATCCAGCAAACGGTAATGCAAATCTGTAGTTTTTGGAATGAAAATTGAGAGAAGAAATCATATAAGGGAAGGTGACATCAATCAATTCACATGGATCTTGCTATCAAAATTACACGGAATGATCGTGACTGCTTAGAGTGAAAAAGCTGCATCTTACGGTTTATTTTCATATTTTTGTAGTTCATTGACAGAAGCATTGAGCACCAGAAAAGTGAATTCAATTTAATACGCAATGCTCACAGATTGGAAAACATTGCTGTAAAAACACGAAATTTTTTCATGAAAATGGAGAATCCAAAATTATAGAAAGATCACGAAGCTTATCTATTCTGTAGAAAAATGCTAAATTCCTCTATGAAAATGAGAACGCAAAGATCATAGAAAACGATGGAGTTTATTTGCTTTCGATTGGGATAGAAGCGTTTGAACCACAGTGCTACTCCTGAAATTTTGATTATTTTACGATGTATATGGAAGGAAATTGTCATGTGTACTGTTCATCGCACATATGCGAAAATTTTTTCTTTATTCATTACAGTAATAAGCTTTACCAGTTTACCCGTATTTAACTTATTGTCACGGAATTGCTGCATCGATTATTTTGAAACGAATGGAGTATAGAACTATCAGGATTTCATGGCTAATTTCACTGCTAAAGAGTATCGTTCTGAAGAATAAGTCCCTAACCCGTAAGATCATAAAATTTATTTCAATCTATTTTGCAAAATATATGATTCCACATTTTGAATCTATAAACGCGACTTTTAATCGGATTCTAAAGTCTATACGTTTTGAGATAAATTGCTTTAAAAATTTTTTATGGCTATTTTAATAAATGATTTTTTCATATTCCAGACGTGGACTCTTTCTATAGTAAAAGGTATCGAAAGATCATTCTGTCATGTGATTACATAAACTATAACACTGTATTAGAGCTATTTTCCTATCGAACTTAAGGCATAGGTGACATAGTATTAATAAATAATATCCTATTCCGATTCTGTCCAATTGAACCAAATCTGAAGTGATATATTCATATATCGATTTCCAATTACAAGTCTGATATTTCAGTAAAGATTGCAGAAAGGGTTGACTCTACCAACATAAGCAATTGAATCCATTTCCGACATAGTATTCAACCAGGGGAAAGTATTGAGATTTTGTTGCCATGTCGCCTATCTACTGTATCGGTTACAGTATCGGATGATCGTGCTGCACATCTTACTGTAAAAAATTTTTTACAACCAAACAAAATTTAATAGGAACTGTAGTAAACCAATGGCTTCTCAACGTCAGGGAACGAATAAACTTTTCAGCACATTGCAGCGCAATACTTCGAACGTGAGCACAAAAAATTAAAGGTTCAGACATGCCCCGGTTACTGTAACTTAAAATTTTGGAAGACCGTTTTTCAAGCTTTCTGAGACGATTGTGGAATCACGAATTGGATCTCAAGCTAGTCCTACAATAATTGAGCTTATGAGATCAATCTGAAGTGTTTTAGCTGCCCTTCATCTCTACTACTGTGTGAGTTCAGCTATCAGTTTTGACTCAGCCACCACATTTATACACGGAATGAATGCCCATGCATCATACGGCGTGATTGGGCCATATAAGCCGCTTTGGAGCCAATATCAAAATTCAGCCAAGGTTTTATCTCTTTTTATCTCTATCTATATTTTCTCTATTTTTTCCAACTTTCCACACCCACATATTTTGTCAACGAGGAAATTCAAAGGAAGTTCAATTCAATGTATGTGCGTTTATAAAGATAAATTTTAAAGCAACTGTGAACTATGTATGGCCTATTATAGTCTGTTTATCTTGAAATGCTTCAGAATAATGAAAGTGGAAAGCAACTAGTATTTCAGATTTTTACGATTTTATGGTGAGCAATATATATCATATAGGGCTGGAAATTCGTGAGCATACTGACCTAACCTTTAACAATTTTCTGAGTGAAAAATTTTACAGTAAGAATTGTATGTAAACGATTTTGACGACACCACTGATTTGTGTCACTTCTCTATTTGGAAGCATTTGAAAAATAAAGGCTATTAATACTCGATGCGACTAAGTGGTGCTGAATTGATTCTGAGCCTGAAATAATACGGTAGCTGGAAATAATCTGACTGAACCGACATTCACTTCTCACTTTTGTATTTCTTCGCGAAAAAATCCTTTTTGCCAAATGGTGCTCGCAAAAAATACTGACCAGTCTATTGACTGCCATACAAAAAATCATAGCCAACGCCGATTCCCAAGCTGAATTCAACATTCCACCTATCGTCGAATTAAACACAAAGCCGGCGCTACCGGCCGTTGATTGCGGCCACGACTGTCCTCTGGTAAATGTCAAAACGGCGACTGCCGGTCCGTTAGTCAACTGCAAAAGATCGACCAAGCCCAAATTGACGGCCAAAAGGTAAAACGGGTGGCGATCCATCAATTTTTTGTCTTTGATCATGGTAATTATGCAAATTAAGTAAGGAACGGCGAATACGACGGTCAGTAGGCATAGGACGCAAACTACGAAAACTTCGTCGTTTGTGGTACGATATTCAAGCGTTAGATTATTTGTAGAATTTTGGGACATTTTGCAGGAAAAATTACGATTCTTTGGACAGTTCAGGAATGACTGGAAAATAGATTAGTCTGCAGGAAGAATTATTCTTGGGCTTTTGCCACAAGATGGATCTAACATTTGTATAAATGAAGAGAAGGCTTTCGCCACAATAATTGGCCTTTTGATATTTTTGTGGTGTCTTGAGAGTAATGGTTTCATTCATATCATGGTTTTCGGCTAAAAAACGTTGCAAACTCTACATCATTCGATAGATCATAGCGGGCTTTGTTCAAAAAACTAAGGCTCAAAGTTTCACATGACCTCAGAAAACACGTCAAAATTCGTCATGATGTTCGGGTGTCCACGGTTGACGTACCTGCGTCCCAGAGAACCATAAACTTGAAGTTGAAATGCTTTGTGTGAACCTTCTTAAACACATGCGGTGTACTTAGTCTGTTCATTTACAAATGAGCCGCGCGATGCAAGATAATCCGCGAAATTCCGTTAGGGGATGAAAAGTATGCATCGCACTCCGAAACTTTTTTCTCAAGCTTTCGTTTCTAACTGCATCAGTGAACAACACAAGTTGTTTATTATTTACATCTTTTTTCAGTGCTCTAAGGCTCATTTGAGAAAATGGAATACAGTTTTACATTTTCTTATTCAGTTTTTGCAAACAGCTTGTAAAAATGACAAAATGAAGTAGTCATCGAAATCCTTAATTGCATAAATTTAAATCCAAAAGTCGTTAAGCTCCATGTTATGAGGTTTAGCAAGAAAACTACATGAGTATGAAATATTCATTGATTTCCTATTTTCACTTATGATTAAGAAAAACAGAATCTAGGTGCAAAAGATCAGCACAATGCTTTAGGGAGGTAAATTTGAAAGGGGACAAAATAAAAAATTTTTGGAAAAATTTGAATAAAATGAAAAATTCTATTCAAAAATATGCAAACACCAGCTAACTAAAAATTTATATATGAAAAATTACAAAATGCAGGAATCGAAAATTCGGACGAAGATTTGGATGACACTCCAAATTTTTAGCAAATCCTGATTAATCAGTATAGAATACCGTTGAAGTAGGGAGTGAAATATAAAGAAGCAAAATCAGATATGCTTCGACATTTTCTTGAGAAAAAGATTCTTTGGAATAAGCTTTGTGTAAACGATTTAGACGACAATAATCCAGGAATCAAAAGAAATTGGGAAGTGATAATAAGTGAAAAATACTGCTAATTTATTGACGCAGGGAACCATTGCGTTAGTGTTTGTTCAAATGAGAGATTCTAACTTGAAATAAATCTCTATTTCAAACCCATAAAAAACTATAGCCCAACTGGACTTGCATTCAAGCACAGGCTTCCGAATTGATGCTTGTTTCAGTTTCATTAATAGCTGAGCTTCATAACACTAATGCTTTCTAGAATCGAACATGATGAACTCAACAACAGCATCCTGGGAAACGTGATTTCTTTGCACTCACGTCACGATGTCCGTTTTATCCCTAGATTTCTTCATATCAAAAAGAGTGTTTTCAGATCAGAATGTTAGAAAAATAGGAAATTAAACATTTACTCGTTGTGTGTTACCGGAGAGAGTTCATAAAAATAAGACGAAATACCGTAACACCTTAAAAAATGAATACATTCAATTTCTCGAAGAAAGTGACCTTCGGAAAATTGAAAAGATGACTAGAGAATATTCTATCAATTTTATATCAGTTGTTGATAAAGAATGTATGAGTATCAAAATAATTCGTAACAGCATCACATCGCCAACATTCTCTTGTGTAAGTGCGCAATCTGCCGAGTTGACAGCCATTGTTCGAGTTCTATGTTTCACGATATGCTTTCAAATTTTTTTGTCTACATTAATTCAGACAAAATCGTCCACACAAAGCCTTGATAGTAAGCTGAAAGTTTGTCTATTATGCTCACAAAGTTGCAGTTCGATGTGACAAATAGTTCGGCTGAAAACCGTAACAAAAAGTACTTGCTGTCCATTTTTGTAATTCAGAAGAATTTTAGGAAAAAGTGTGGAATCAATACTCAAACTGAATCGTTGTCTAGAACGCAATGACATAGGTCCGGTATAGAGAAATGATGTTTGAATATTTTACACGTTAGACTATTTTCTTACGGTCGAATGACAGACTTTGACCCAAAAATTGGTCAATCCAGCAGGTCTTCACCTCTTATTCAAACCGTTCAGGCGAACGGATCGGTTTGAACACTTTCCCTGTGGTGAATTTATAATCTTATAATGGACTTTATGCACCACAGAAAGCCTTTTAGTTGTGAATGTTACAAAAATAAGGTATGATACTTCGGCTAACCCCTACGTCCGTTGATCCTGCTTAATTGGGAGAATAATTCGAGGTCCCGAATAGATGGCATCATTAAAGTTTTTAGAACTCTGAATCTAGCTGGGAGTTCCGCAAAATTACACTTTTTGATGTACAGCAAGCACATTATTCTTATGGACTGCGCTGGCTTTCCGCTATCTTCCAAGCGAAAAAGTCGAATTTCACGCCAAGCCTTTCTCATTTGCGATTGATTCTTAGTTAGATTGGATGCTCAAGAAAATTACAGGTACCCGTATAGATAAATTATCTCAGCCTAATTAAGCTCGTTATTATGAAACATGTTTATCAATAATTTTGTATAATGTGGGTCGAATAAACATGAAAAAAGCTTATTACTAACGATATACGGTACATAATGTTATGATATTCCAATTTAAAATTTTCGACGAACGGAAAACAAAACGATCGATCGATGAGTGAAAACTGATCAAAAGAATGTACCTTGAACGTCAATACAGAAGTCACCTTCGCTCGAATTATTTCCGTTATGCTGAAGATATTCAGAATCTTGAATTTTACTGTCGCACATAAATTTTAAGACACAGTTTCTGAGGGGTTCGATCTTGATTACGAGAATTTAAGTTTTAATCATACCTGAAAATCAAATACATACAGTTTTTGTATGCTGAGTATCGGTGGTTTATTTTGCATGAGTGTAAAAATTCGCATAGCTACAGTATCTCAAAGTTTGCAATTTTTCAAAATTTTCAGCATTTTATGTTATATACACGCGCTTCAAAATATCAGAGCGTATGGAATAAACGCTGAAACATTCATTATATGAGAAACAACTCTAATTTGGTATGATTTTTTATAAGATGGAATCTTGATTTTTTTGCGATGACATCTTGATTTTTTCAAAATTATTTTCAAAAAATGCAATAGACCTAAACAAATTGCGATGCACTTGAAAATAAAGTCGAACATCGAAAAATTCTCGCATCTTGATTCTTTGGGAAATGTTGTGATGGTAGCAATTTTTTTCAATTAGAAAGAAATTTTCTCAAGTGGTAACAAATTTTTTTTTGTCCTTGTTTGATGTGACTCTTCTCGTATTTCGTATGGTGTTATGAAATTGGCTTGGGGACCGTTCTTGTTGCACTACAGGCCCGCAATTCGCCCAGTTCCAGTATTTTAAATCCGAAAACGTACCGAATTTTTTTCAACCACTATTCCATTTTTTACACACTCTCGGCTATAGCCTGTTTTTTCTAAGGACGCTTGTAGATTGAAGAATGACAAAAAATTTGTACTGATATCAAATTCTTCTATGTGAAGTTTTGCTGAAAAATTTTCAAAACTTAGTTGAGGGTGTTCACAAATTTTCAGTACCATATGACATGGTGAACCAAAAAAGCATAAAAACAGAAAATAAGTGTGCTCACCTTTATTTTTTGGGAGTATTTCAAGAAGAACAGAATCGATGAATATCAACAGAATTTAATAAGGAAATTGTGCTGTTCTCGTGAATATCTCAATAAACCAAGATATTATTTTCTCATTGAAAAAATCTGGGAAATACTCCTAACCTATTGGTACTCAGCCTCCGGGTAAAGATTTTACTCCTCGAAAAAATTACTCCTCATCTATTGCCTGTTTTTTTCTCGAAATGCATGTAAATGAAACTGGAAAGCAAATAGCGCTATTTTACATTTCAGCGATTTTCATCAGGACTATAAGCCTCTTAACTGAAAAATGACAAAAATTAGTATTAATGTCAAAAAAGGCTTCTACACAATGTACGATTTTTCGTTGAAAAATGTTTAGTTGAGTTATATTCACAAAACTCCATTCATGTGACTTGTGGTTTAGCACCACATATTAAAAATACGAAATAGTATAATTTACACATACATAATACGGAAGCATTTCGAGAAAAACGGATTTTGGGTCAGTGGATTTGTAAGCATAGTTAACCAAACTTCAAAACCTTTTTGTTTTTTTTGTAAAAGCTGCGTAAAGTATAAACGATTTCGACAACGCCAGCAATTTGTCATTTTTTTTGATGTAACGTACCTGCTAAAGCAGTACTGTAAATATGTAGCATACTGTATGTAATAGACATTTATCAATTATTATATTATTTTCACATTTTATCGTCTCAAGGATGTCTGGGATTCACACCCAAACATTCCTACAAAATTACGTGAAGTACTTTATTTTGATCCGTTCACACCCCGGTAGCCCAATTAAGATGCCCTAATTAATTTGCACAAACGGCAGCTGTTCCCCTAGAACCTACACTAAACTACACATTCCACAGCTACCGTAATCCCCCGTAAAAATCGTAAACAACACCTGCACACAGTAAAATACGTAGAAGCCCCGCCGTACAGTAGTCTCAAGTGTAACAGTAGTGGCGGCCCCACAAAACATGTGTATACAGAGAAACCGATACAGGAAGCATGCACAGAAGCACAAAGGTGTGGCCAAGCCCACCGTAGAAAGCAAGTGAAGCACAGAAAGCATACGGTACCAGAAAAGCGTTAGAGAGGCGTAACTAAGAAAGCATAAAAAGCGTAGCCGGAAACAACGATTGGCGGAAGAAGATGGACAGAAGCTCGACCTCCCGCGACGCCCAGGGAGTGGCCAAAATCGCCGTATAAAAGCAGAAGCAAAGCGTGATTTAGTTAGTTGTTAGACTGTTGTAATCGTTTCGTTTTGATCCGCGGCCCTTCCCTTATTTGCAAGCAACCGTCTTTGAAAGCAATTAAACCGTGTCGTGTATTTTTATTTGCAAGCAACCGCGCCGCCCCCGTTTTTATTTTGTCGACGTTCAAGCGACCGTCGATCCCCGTTGTTTATTGTAACCGTTCGCCCGCGCCCCCGTCCCGTTATTTGTCCCCGCCGTATCGACCGATTGGTTAATTGGTTAGAAGTAAAGTACCTCACACAAATCTGGTCGTTACATATTTTGGTGACCGTACCGTTACGTTAACCAGTGGAACTCCCTGCCCCCAATTAGGTGTACTCTTATCCGGGCATTTAGAAGCATTAGATAATACAGTAGTAATCATTTCCTACAGTAAGACAGTATTCGTAGAAAGCAAACTGGAAATCCCCTCCAACGAGACATTAAGCGATACATTTAAACGAATACAGCGTGAAGCAAAAATTGAAGCATTCAAGCCGAAATCCCATCGTAAACCAAGAATGACCCACCAAACGCAAGATCATTTAGGAGAAATTGTTAGAGAACAGATAAACGATTTATTTTCAGAACATTTTCGTACCCTACGCACACAATTGAATCAGAATACAGTAAACCCTACCCTAATAGACGATCTAAGAACAGCAAACATTCGTAATAACATGGCAAACAATTTCTACGCGAAACCTACAGTATTCACGGGCGGCGTGACCCAAAATTTTGGTGAATGGAACAAAAGATTAGAACAATTCATGGCACTCCAAGGCATGAAAGATACAGACGTACAGTTAAAGTTGGCATGTTTAGAAATTCATTTAGGAGGAGCTGCGTTAGCAAAATTCAAAAGTTTAGCAAATTCCGAAAACCCTCCTCACACATACGAGCAGTATAAAGTCGCATTACAGGCATTTTTCCCAAACAATAGAGATAATGAGCTACATCAACAATTCTTACGCGAAAGAAAACAAAAGCGATCAGAAACAGTAACGGAATTCTTATTTGATCTAGAACATCTCGCAACCCTCGCCTACCCTAACTTTAACACAGACGCACGAGAAATGATCATAAAACCCCTCTTTGTAGAAGGCATGCAAAACGAAATCAGGGAAGCAATTAAGTATAGAAGGTTTGCAACTCTAAAAGAAATGTCAGACGAAGCAGCTTACATTGAACAGCAAATTCTTAGAAATGAGTTAAAGTCTAACGCCCTTCCCTTTATACCCCCAAAACCCGAACCCATCTTCTCCCTCACCAAAAATACAGACCAACAGGATCTTTTGCATCAGTTAGAACAGCAAGTAAAAGATTTACAGTTGCAGATCAAACAAAAACCTCAACCCCCACAACAAAGTAGCTACAACAATTTCAGTAACAATACTTTCAGCAGGAATAATGCTTACAGGAACAATACCTCCCCTAGGCAGCCCACATGCTTCCAGTGTGGACAAATTGGACATGTAGCTCGTAATTGTAAATCAGTAGGTACCCGAAAATCATGTGAAATCTGTTTCCGTAATAATCACAGTACACGTGATTGTAAAAGCCCATGCATCCACTGCTCCCAAACAGGACATAGATCAGATAACTGCACTTCAAAACCATACTCCAATTTTCAATGTTTTATATGCAAGCAGAGAGGTCATACAAGCAGGTATTGTCCAAATCAGCAGAGTCGTAATATTCAAAATTGCATTGAGTACAGGCAACCCCAACCCCTCATGGACATTGACGACCCCGCATTTTACTCAAAATTACCCGCCATAACTAACGGCCCTCAGACTACTTTAGGAACTATCATGCCCAACACCCACCGCCGTAGTGAGGAATACGTCCTTGATCTGGACGTACCCGATTGGTGCGCCATGTCACCACCCCCCACGCCTGAAGCCGAAAAAATCGAAAAATCGCCGCCCACCATCCCCGTAGGCTACAAGATCCCCCGAAAGCAAGACACAACGCCGCCCACCGCCCCCGAAACCCCATCGAAAACAGGTCGCAACTTATTGTCCCTCTTACACGGCCTGACCCCTGAACCCTACCAATTTCGACCCCGCCAAACATTGCTACCTACCCCCGCAAGTAAGCAAGTCCAAACCCCATCCCATAACTCAACTTCTACAGTTTTACAGAATGTTCAGATTTCAAACCGGCCACCCCCCCAGCGCAAAACCGCAAAACGACAACACCAAAAGCCCCAACACCAAACCGGCCACAACGAAAAAACACAGTGCCCCGCCGCCTCCACTAAAACATTCTATTGGCCGATGTTTTGTATTTTTCTTTGTATAATAATCCCCACATCGTGTAGTGCCCAATTTCAGATGTGTGGAACTTCATTGAGCGGTCACTCAGTCAGCATACCAAAACTTGTATCATGCATGCCCCCTTCCACAGTAGACAAACCCGTACAGACATTCGGAAAAATCTATATCCCCTCCACTAAGCCCAACATTACAGACGCATACAAATGCAGTGTTTGCAAACGCAAAATTTGTACTAATACAGGATTTTTTGGATCAAAAGGTTTTGTCTTCGACCAAACCGAAATGCAAAATCTAACCTGTAAGATTTTGCATTTCGGTTTGATATGATCTATAATCTGTAAGGCAATTCTTATAGACAAAGAACACAACGGTCAAAAATTATACGAAACCCAACCAGGATTTTGGTCAACAAATAACTCCCTAAGCGTAGAATACACATGGTGTTGTACAGACCATTGTACCTCGGTCACTAACGTCATCATAGAAATAGGACAAATAGCATCTTGGAATGGCAAATCTATGACAGGTACATTAGGCGACCTAGGGTCATGCAAACCGACATCAGGTCATTGTGTCACAGCCGACGGATCCATTATCTGGAATGAAACAGCATTTGAAAACTTATGCCCTTTCGAATACAAAAATACACATCCCATCAAACTCACACAAACCCACATGATAATCGAAGAACTACAAGGTGCATTCTCAGTCAAAAATACACTCTTTTCAAACCCCAATTGCCCAGAAATCCAAGACAGCATTCTAACCGAACAAGGCATTATTGTACAATTAGACAAAAGCACACCACATCGTAACGCATTTTTAACCCCGAAAACCAATGAAACTCATACTACACTATATGATTTTGATGATTTTGAACCCACCAATGCAAAACTAAACTATCTAGCAGACAAAATACAGGAATTCGAAATTCAAAATTTCAAAAACGTATGGAGTGAATTATGCAGACAGGCACAGCGTCACCTTGATCTCGTATGGCAAATTTTACGTCTTGATGCTACCCTTGGAGCACTTGCATTCCTACAGAGAACCGACATCATAGCAGAATTTACAGGAGAAGCCCTCACAGTCTGGCCCTGTAAACAAGTAAATGCATCTAAAATCTTTTACAGCCACAAAATCAACCAAACATGCTACAAACTTTTGCCCATTCTCGTAGGAACCGAACTCATGTTTTCAAATCCAGGAGGCAACGATTTGACCCCTTTTTTGCAAACCGTTGACTGCCATCACATGCATGTAGCCCTTTACAAACAGAATAATACATGGGTCAGTGAAACAGGATCCCCGCATGTCACAAATTTACCTTTAGAAATCGTCTGGAACCAAAATTTCTCCCTTTTCCATTTTAATACACCCGCCATTTTTCATGATCAACTTGCAACTATTTCAACCAACATACTCTTTTTGAAACAATACATTTACAAAACTCACACACTCAAAAACATTGTCAAAAAAACTCGTCAATTACACCGCCCAAATGTCTCTCAACTCCGATACAGTTTACAACATGATCTCAGGCACTGGCCAAGCACTCGGAAACACACTCTCTGGCGCCGGTCAAGGCATAGAACATGTAATAACCGGTACCACCCAAAGTCTCACGGACGGATTAAACAATTTACTCAAAGGACCCCTGCAAATCATTATCAATCTCGCCGTTATTACTGTAGTTATTGCAGGCGTCTTTTATTCGTTTCTCGTTCTTCGAAAATATTTCCCCTCTCCAAAGCATCATGCCACACACGAACATGCATACGAAATACCATCAAACAACAGACATTTACATGAGACCATTCCCCCATCATTCGGCCATGCTCTCTTAGAATTAGCTAATCGTCGTGGGGCACAAACACAGCAGAAATACGTCCTTGTCGATATTGATACCCCCCGAACTCCTGCAATCGAACTCATTAATCAAATTCAGCAATCTCCATCAAGCAAGCCACCCCAGAATGTACCTGAGAAACATACCCCTCATATTCCAATCACACTTAACGGCAAATTAATGACAAAAGGCATGATTGACACTGGTGCAGTTTACTCACTCATTGATTCCCGAATCGCTCAAATCCTACAGTTAGACATGAAACCCCCGCTAGTCCAAGCAAAAGCAGCAAATAATCTACCGATTCACTTTGTAGGAACCACTTTTGTCACAGTGACAGCCCAAACAATCCAGGAAACAATCATGGTCCATGTCCAAAAAGATTGCACAGCAGACATCCTTCTAGGCAAAAACTTTCTCAGTCGATTTTCGGAATACACTATCAACAATCAAAAATCACAGGTCAAATTTGGCAATGTTATACTACCTTGTGATGGCCTAGAATATAGCCCTCTTTCAACTCGTGGTGGAACTTATTTGGATGAGAAATTAGAATTACCACCCCATACAGTAACCGAATTTACTGTCCCCTTGCCCAAATCGTACTTACAGGTCAAACAGCTTGAGTTCACCCCAAAACCCAAACAGAATCCCAAAGTCCATTTCGCAGCTTGTATCTCTGAAAACCAAAACAGTCGCATACGCATATCGGTCCTAAACACACAAGAAACAGCTCAAATTCTTTATCCTGGAACATGCATTGGTACAGTCTCCTGTTACATCCCGAAACAAAATACCCCTGCTAACCTAACCCCTTCCACGCAAAACCAGCCCAACCGTTTTGATACATTCACCTGGTTAAAAGAAAATGTTAATTTAACCTCCAGTGACCTCACAGAAGCAGAAAAAACGCAACCCCTACGCGCCCTATCGAAGTATCCCACATTATATGCTAAATCCAAAATGGACATAGGCAGAACCACCCTCGTTTCACATACAATTGACACCAATGGCTCCCAGCCCGTACGTAGACAACTTTATCGGACTTCCCCAAAAGAAAAGCAAATCATACAAGCAGAAGTTGAGCAACTCGCAGCAGCAGGTGTCATAAGCCAAAGCGATTCCCCATGGTGTACCAACACAGTTTTAGTTCCCAAAAAAGATGGAGGCCATCGTTTATGCATTGATTTTCGAGGCCTCAACAAAGTCACCAAAAAAGATACCTACCCCTTGCTCCGTATAGACGAAATTCTAGACACCCTCCTTGGAATAAAATATTTCACGTCCCTTGACCAATCGAATGCATACTATTCCATTCCCATAGCACAAGCAGACAGAGAAAAAACGGCCTTTAATTGTTCAGCCGGCCAGTATCAATTCAATTACCTCCCCTTTGGACTCACCAATGCCCCAGCCACATTCCAAAGGTTAATGGATGTTATTCTTTTGGGTCTGCAATGGAACACATGCCTTGTGTATCTCGACGATGTCTTGGTATTCGCAGACTCCCATGCCCAAATGCTGGAACGTTTAGACACTATTCTTGCCCGATTCTCACAAGCAGGCCTTAAACTAAACATACAAAAATGCAAATTCTGCCAGCCCCAAGTCCAATACTTAGGCCACGTCATTTCTCAGCAAGGCATTTCACCAGATCCCCATAAGGTACAAGCCATCTATGACATACCCACACCCAAAAGCTCAAAAGAAGTTAAGTCATTCCTTGGCCTACCCTCATATTATCGCAGATTCATCCCAAATTGCTCTCAAGTTTCTAGCCCACTCACATCGCTACTCAAAAAGAACTCAGAATTTTCCTGGGGTCCTGAACAGCAAAATGCATTCACTAAGCTAAAAGAATTACTCATTCATGCCCCAATACTGCAGCACCCTGATTTCACAAAACCGTTTATTCTGCAAACCGACGCCTCAAAACTCGGAATCGGCGCCATTCTCAGTCAGCTAGATAGTAAAGGTCAGGATCGCCCCATTGCTTTTGGGAGCCGCACATTGAAACCCGCAGAACGCAACTACCCGATCACTGAGCTGGAAACCCTTGCAGTAGTCGAATTTGTCAAGTATTTCCGCCCCTATCTTTTCCAGCAACATGTTATCGTACACACTGACCACACAGCAGTTCAGGCAGTCTTACAAAAGGAAAACCCCTCCCCTCGCATTGCCCGTTGGGGATTAGCCCTCTCTGGTATTCAACTCGACATTCGACCTAAGAAAGGCACTGCTAACCGCAACGCAGATGCAGTTTCCCGATTCCCCTCACAGACAGCAAAACAATCCTTTGATATCGAGCAATTAGAAACCCGCCCCGAAATATCAACTATCAATTCAGTTTTGGAAGCCGAAGCAACTGAACAAGAAGAGCAACAGAAAAACTTTGCCGAACTCCAACGCACTGACCCAACTGTCAAGAGTATTTTAGCAAAAATTGCCCAAAAACACCCCCTCACTCTGATCAAATTCGCAGTGCATCAAAACATTCTCTTCCGTATAGTCGACAAACAGGCAAAACTATACATTCCCAAGTCGCAAGTCCAGCATCTCATCGCCTCACATCATGACAGCAAATTCACAGGTCATTTTGCGGCCCGGAAAACTTTACACTTGCTCAGACAGAAATATTTTTGGCCCCAAATGAGCCGTGATATCAAACGTTACTGCAAAACTTGTCACCCATGCCAGACACAGAAAGCCCTCTGACACAAAGTATATGCAAACTTGGTACCAATTCAGCCAACTGGCCCATTTGATCGAATTGGTGTTGATTGCATGGGACCGTTACCCCTCACTGAAGACGGCAACCGATTCATTGTCATTTTCATCGATTATTTCACAAAGTATGTAGAGGCATTCCCGACCCCTGACATCACCGCAGCCACTATTGCCAAGTTATTTGTAACCAAAATTGTTTGTCGTCATGGGTCCCCAAAAATCATCCATTGTGATCGTGGCACCGATTTCGTATCCGATCTTTTCTCACGGATCACCAGTTTATGCAATACTCAGAAAATTCATACTACCCCATACCATCCCATTGCCAATGGAGAAGTTGAGCATTGCAACCAATTCCTAGCCACCCGTATCCGCATGTACCTCAATTCAAATCACACTGATTGGGATACTTATCTGCCCTATGCCGTTTTTTCGATCAATATTCATAAAAATGATAGCACATCATATCCCCCATTTGAATTACTCCACGGTCGACAAGCTAATCTACCGTCAGACGCAGCCTTAAACTTTTTCCCCACGTCCTACATGGTTGATTTAGACGATTACACCCTTCGTGTAAAATCGCATTTCACAGAAGCACTCTCAACCGTGCAGAAAAGTTTGCCAAAAGCCCAAGCCCACTATACCCGTCAGTATAACAAGCATGCTCGGAACATACATTACAAGGCAGGTGATCTTATTCTCTACAAAAATCATTCGTGTAAACAAGGGCTGACTCCCAAATTCCTCCCTCGCCAAAACGGACCCTATACAGTTACGAATTTCATGTACCCCAACGTTACACTTAAACACCCCTATAAGAATATTACATTTACGGTGCATGTAAACGAGACAACCCCTTTCTACCCTCGGAAAGCAACTATCGAATCTACCCCCACCCCTCCTCACCTCGAAAGCCTTGAACGAGGATGTTCAACTCCGGAAGGAGGGAAATGTAACGTACCTGCTAAAGCAGTACTGTAAATATGTAGCATACTGTATGTAATAGACATTTATCAATTATTATATTATTTTCACATTTTATCGTCTCAAGGATGTCTGGGATTCACACCCAAACATTCCTACAAAATTACGTGAAGTACTTTATTTTGATCCGTTCACACCCCGGTAGCCCAATTAAGATGCCCTAATTAATTTGCCCAAACAGCAGCTGTTCCCCTAGAACCTACACAAAACTACACATTCCACAGCTACCGTAATCCCCCGTAAAAATCGTAAACAACACCTGCACACAGTAAAATACGTAGAAGCCCCGCCGTACAGTAGTCTCAAGTGTAACAGTAGCGGCGGCCCCACAAAACATGTGTATACAGAGAAACCGATACAGGAAGCATGCACAGAAGCACAAAAGTGTGGCCAAGCCCACCGTAGAAAGCAAGTGAAGCACAGAAAGCATACGGTACCAGAAAAGCGTTAGAGAGGCGTAACTAAGAAAGCATAAAAAGCGTAGCCGGAAACGACGATTGGCGGAAGAAGATGGACAGAAGCTCGACCTCCCGCGACGCCCAGGGAGTGGCCAAAATCGCCGTATAAAAGCAGAAGCAAAGCGTGATTTAGTTAGTTGTTAGACTGTTGTAATCGTTTCGTTTTGATCCGCGGCCGTTCCCTTATTTGCAAGCAACCGTCTTCGAAAGCAATTAAACCGTGTCGTGTATTTTTATTTGCAAGCAACCGCGCCGCCCCCGTTTTTATTTTGTCGACGTTCAAGCGACCGTCGATCCCCGTTGTTTATTGTAACCGTTCGCCCGCGCCCCCGTCCCGTTATTTGTCCCCGCCGTATCGACCGATTGGTTAATTGGTTAGAAGTAAAGTACCTCACACAAATCTGGTCGTTACATTGAAAAGTGATCGATGCAGTTGGGTCGTGTGCAAAACTCGTAAGAGCGAATCTCAAAAAAGTGAATCTTCAAAACAACGATTCAAAAGAGCGAACATCCAAAAGAATGAAAAGAGCGATTTTCAATAAACAAAGTCAATTAAAGGTATACAGGATGATAAATGGGCATGAAAAATGAATATACATCATAATGAATTTGAGTGACAAACCAAAATCAGTTTGATATAAAAGTATACATAAACTAATTTTTGATATTCTGGCAATTTGATATTGATATCCGATATCATACCCTTGGGTGCGTCAAGCTTGGATATCATATATCAATTCCAACGCTATCCCTCACATACTGGTCTGTATGTAGGTTTTCTGACGCGCAACAAACCGCATCCAAAATACTTGCACCGTCCAAAGTTTTCATTTTTGGACACCATGTGCACCTTTAATTGAATTTGTTCATTGAAAATCGCTCTTTTCATTCTTTTGAATAACAGCGAATACTCAAAACAGCGGAATATATCTAAATTAAATCATATTATAGAACGAAAAAAATCAGCAAAATTTTTATGGAAGTGAGCAAGATTGAAACTGTTGCATTTGGGTGCAATAAACGAGTTGCCTTGGTTCGAAAAAACTATCTTTAGATCCCTTTGCTCCTTATTGTTAAATTATTATTTTTGTTTTTACCATCTCACTTTTCCTTTTTTGATTTGTTTCATAGTCTGTTTTTCTTATCCTGAAAGTTCGCAAACCAGAATGTCACAGTCGTCACATTATACCCGTTTGAGGAAAATATAATTTTATTGAAAGAAGAATAGACAGAGATAAGAACAAGAAAAAAATGAATGAGGACAGAAATGTGAAATGGACAAAAAAAAGAAAAAGCATGAAACGAATTTACATTGAAACAAATGTAGAAAGCAGAACAAAAAAACACGAAAAGAAATATAAATTGAAATCGTGTATGACAATAAAAGAATGCAGAATAAAAACAAAATACAAAAGTTTCAAAAATACATAACTCTTTTTAAAGTGAGGTACGACCAGCTAAAAGCCAAAAATTTTTGGGACAGTGAAAATATAGCTTATATCAGAATATTATTTGCAAGTATGATGATTGAACATATGAAAAAGGAATATTACATCATAATGAAAGCAAGACAGCAAAGTATAAAAAACTGATTTTTGATATTCATATCCTAACCATTTTTAACGTTGATATCTTGATACCAAAACACGTGCCAAAGTATGCCGGATTTCTGACGTGTGCGGCAAGATGCATACATGCACCGTTAAAAAGTTGTCTGAAATTTTCTTTTTTTGGATGTACTCTGCTAATTGAATTTGTTTCACGGAAAACTGTCATTCTGCGGATACGCTCTTTCGAGTATTTGCACTTTTGAGTTTTGTCCTCAAGTGGACACCCCTCTAGTAAGGTCAACTTCAAACGCTGAATCGATCTCAAAGTGAAAGAAGCATAGTGAACATCCCCGGAAAAACAGCTACTTCAGGCTATAGAAAGTCGAAAAAGGATTCATCATTTTTGGACAGCCTTTACTAGACCGGCTTATACAAAATTTGAAATTTAATGATAAAAACGTGACGAAAATAATGTTAGTAATGTTTGGCAGAAACTGGTCGAAAACGAAAATTTCACACGATTTCCGAGACTCTATGTACTGTAATCTTTAGTCACGCAAAATCCTTGTACTGGAAAATCAAGAGTTCTCGGTCACGCTTTTAGTACGATCGTTTTCGGTTTTCGTTATGCATCATCGTAGCGTTGGGCACGACTTGGGTCATCTTGGCCAATTCGTTCTGCGGCTCCCAGTCTAAAGGAGATTCTTCGCGGAAATTTTTTCTGGCCATAACGTCTTTCTGGCAAGCTATGAAATAGTCGTAATCGGGTTTATCGGCGAATTGCATTTTGACTAGGGTCGTATAGATGTTTCCGAATTCCTTCGGGCAACCTTGGCATGCTAGAGCCATATCTTGGATGCATTCTTGCTTCTTTTTACCAAGCCATCTCATATACGCATTCTGAAGAATGAATGCGAGAGTGCAAGTTTTTTGCATGCATATAAAATGAACATGACCAGGATCAGGTGAAGATCCCGGAACAAAATCATAATCTTCCTCTCCAAAATGTTGTTCAATAATAAAATACTGACCGACGTGCTTGAGAAAAAATTGACCAAGTCAAACACGAACAAAAATCAGTTGAACCTACCTCAATAATCAACATGAATTTATTATGATCCATTCGTTTCGAAATGAGAATCGATTTGATACAAAATTTTTTTACGGAGTGAACAATATTATACTAGTTTATTAGAAAATGCCCCGATGGGGCAGAAAAAAGAAGAATATACTTGCTTGGATAGTTGACAAGCTAGAAAAAGGAGTGGACTAGATTTTTGAGAACATGGTTCCAATTGGAAAAAATTCACTTTCGTTATATTGGATTTTCATTCTTTCTCAAAAAAAAATTTTCCATGTCTGTGAAAAAGTATATTCTGCAGCACCGTGCATTTTGTCCTTCCCCTGGCATCAACTACAGCAAAATTTTTCTATATGAAAATTATATGCACATGACTTCAAATGTAAAAAATGTTGAAGCAATAGCATTATAACTCTCGACCGATTCAAAACTTCTGCCTCTCACACTAGCTGAAAATGGTGAGGGAGGCATATCATAGTCATAATCTCGACATTGAGCTCGTTACAGTCCTGATGACATTCTAATTATACCGAACTTGAGATAAAACCGAGTCACCTTTTTGCTCGAGATTATCTTGAGCTCGAGCTTAGACCCCTTTAGTGCAACTGGACCTTCGTTACTCACGGAGTGAATTCTCTACGATATGATATATAAAATAAATGAATTATACAAATCGATTTAGTTCTAATGTGCTGTGGCCTTCTCTAAAAAAACCGAGTGGGGCTTCATGTGCCACTTTCCCACAGTTGATTTCTGCTTTATTGACACTAAATTTAGAAAAAAAGCTCAACGCAGTTAGAAGCACACATGTGTGAGGAAGGACATGGGGGGTAAAAACTACACCAAGGGTTTTGAAACTGGAAAATTTGTTATGAAAAAAAACTTTGTGGTCAACTTTTTCTGAATTTTTTGCCAAAAAACGCCAAAAAACTATGGTCCACCTTTGTACCCTCCTAAAACTTGTGGAGATGCATATGTTTAGTTTGGAAAGTGTGATGATGCACTCAGCTACAGACTATTCTATTTCACAGACATCGAAAATTTTTTTGAGAAAGAATGAAAATCCAATATAACGAAAGAGAGTCTTTCCAACTTTAACCCAAGTTCTCAAAAATCTAGTCTACTTCTTTTTCTAGCTTTGCAACTATCCGAGCAAGTATATTCTTTTTTTCTGTCCCATTAGGGCATTTTCTAATAAAATAGTCCATCTCTTTTTAGTAGGCCTCAGCCATGCATGAAAGCATGCGTAGAAGCACATTGAAGTTTTCAATTTGGTCATTTTAACATCAAAGAAACAATAAAAAGACAATCTTAAAGCTACGAATTCTCACTTTCTGTAAAAGTAAAAGATGTGTAAACTGCATAGAGCTTAAAACACATTGTAAACATAGTGTGAGGTGGCCATTTCCATTGAATTCCCCATGATCAAGAACTCTTCAGCCGAAAAAACCGCAAAAATATATTTGTTTACACACAGAACAATTTTTTTTGTGTGAAGTGACTGGGTCCATTGAATTTCCCATGGTCAGAAACCTCTTTCCCCAGAAATCGCAGAAATAAATTTGTATACAATTTTACAATTTTGTGTGTAAAGTGATCGCATTCATTGGTCGAAAACCCCTTCCACAAAAAATCACAAACATACGCATTGAATTCCCCGTGGTCCAAAACTCCTGACCCCAAATTATCACGAAAATGTGCTTGTTTACACCCCAGATCATTTTTCGTGTGGAATGACCGCGTCCATCGAATTCCCAACGGTCAAAAACCCCTTCCTCCAAAAGGTCATGGGAGTACCTTCATTAATATCAATGATGATTTTTTGTGTAGAGTGACTGCATCTATTGAATTCGCTTCGGTCGAAAACCCCTTCCACCAAAGAATCACGAAAATACGCTTGTTTACATCCCAGATCATTTTTCGTGTAAAGCGACCGTGCCCATCGAATGGTGGAAAACCCATTCTTCCAAAAAGTCGCGGAAACACTTCCATTTACATTAATTTTTTTTGTATAAAGCAACCACATCCGTTGAATTCGCTCCGGTTGAAAACCCCTTCCACCAAAAAATCACGGAAATACGCTTGGTTACACCTGGGACAATATTTTGTGTAAAGCGATCACATTCATTGAATTCCCCGCGATCGAAAACCCATCCCACAAAAAAATCACGAAAATATGTTTGTTCACACTGGAATAATTGTTCGTGTAAAGTAACTACGTTCATCGAATTCGCTTTCTCGAAAACCCTTAAACCAAAAATCCCAATAACGCTACTGGTTCAATTGAAACAGCCGTAGGTATATATAACAAAATTGTCGAATGTCGTGGTTCCCGGGACTTTGGCCAACCATAATTGAATGGAGGCCATATTTAAAAAAAATAAAAAATCGCATTTGAGATTGCACCCCCAAGATGCTTAGGCCGAAGTATGGAGCTTGGATACACCACACCCATTGTGGGGTGTGGTAGGACTGGGGACCCCTAAAGACCCCTAAGTGTGTTTTTTGCATGTTTTTGGGGCCCCACCGAGCACCACTTGCAGATAGAGGACCTGGGGACCCCTAAAGACCCCTAGGTGTGTTTTTTGCATGTTTTTGGGGCCCCACCGAGCACCACTTGCAGATAGAGGCGAAATGACAAAAGGCACCCCATAGTTTGCCCCTATGCCCGAAATAATGAAAAAAACCCGAAGGTTCTAGCTCTTTCGCTCTACAGGGGGACATGAAATTTGGGGGCCAAGTATATTATAGGTTGACGCTATCACGCCACCTATGACTAATGAATTTCGGTATTACAAAGAGGAGGTCAAAATATAAGAAAGAGCATTTTGCTTATCGATTTTGAATTTAGATAGGACTACTGCAGACACATGTAGTCATTTTTTCTTTAAGTGCCTCTAATTAACAGCGGAAAGCGAGTAACTGTTTCATAGTTCAACTATTTTCTTCTCTGAACCGTATGCCACATAGGGCTAAAAATTTATGAACTGTTTTTTATAAAATGCTTCCGAATAGAAAAGTAGCAAAAATCAGTACTGTCGTCTAAATCGTTTACATAAAGTTCTTAATGTAAAATTTTTCACTCGAAAAATTGCTAAAGGTTAGAACAGTACGCTCACAAATTTCCAGTCCTAGATGATATTTTGTTTATCAGAAAATCACAAAAATCTGAAATACTACTTGCTTTCCACTTTCATTATTTGGAAGCATTTTAAGAAAAACAGACTATAGTCTACTAACGTTGAACAATTTTTTGTCGTAAAAGCCTTCTGTAAACCAACGTCGCCGGTAGTGCTAATTTTTGTATTTTTTGGTTTGCGAGCACTTTATAAAGAATAAACTGTAAGTGTATTCGACCAGATTCTTGGAAAAAATTTTCAATCGGTCTGTTCATCGCTGATGGATGAGAAAGTTTTTTCATCGATTGAAATAATGAGCTTACTATTTTTTTCCGAATTTAACTTATCTGCTATTTCGAAATAAATAAACCATAATGTTAGAGATTTTTCAAATCTTTGTAGGAATGAGATCAGTGGAGAATTCTGTTTAAGTCCAGGTGGAGGGCTAGGAATTCGAAATAAAAAATTTTCATGCTTATAGATCTGGGGGTAAACCCCCCCCCCCCAAGTCTTAAACGACTGTTTAAGAGTCAGTGTGAAATCTTAATCCTTATTCTTTGCGAATTTCTATAACTTGATTCTGGGAAATTCATCCATCTCGTTGGAGTATTTGGGGTGACGCCCACAACCTTGGACAATTGGGCGTGCTTGGATCGCAAAAAGATACTCATGCAAATAATAAATAACCTGCGTACACTGACATTTTTTCTTGCGTTTACCTCAGAAGTTTAGGAGAATAACTTGTAAAAAATACTTTTCGGCGTACAATGCAGATTTATTACCTGCGAACGGATTGTTGCGGACCATGTTGCATTCTGAGACTCATTTGAGAATGAATCAACTACAATAACAGTGAGTAACTTTTACTGTGCGGATATTTGTATTCTGCATTTCCATCTACAACCATTTTACAAAATTTTACCTCCTATAAAATGACAAAAATATGTCTCACCATTTCATTCGGGGCGTTCTGGTCGCTATCCCAGGGCAAAACACCAACGGTGAGTTCGATGATACCGAAGAACCAGGACCACATATCATCTACGCGGCCTTGGTCGATGTCGTTTAAGGCATTGGCTGACGCGTAGCGGGGTGTGCCGCGGAAACCGGCTCGGACGCGAGGCCGGTGCGGCTTACCGGTTGTAGAATTGACGTACTGGCGACACAAACCCCAATCCAAAATGTATACGGAACGCAGGTCATTTGGAGCTCGACCAATGCACATGTTGGCCGGTTTCAAATCTCTATGTACTGAAAATGCAAACATTGTTCGAAACACGTCACATGGCCGATCCCGAATCGGATCGAAAAATTATGGGATTTCTCTGTGAAGACGAGAGCAAACATTCTTTCGGCATTTTCGTTTCATATCCTACGCGAAATAGAACCAGAGATAGCGTGACACTCTTTCCTATATTCGCCCAAATACACTGTAAAATTGAACTGTTACAAAATCAAGGTCTGAAATTTTTCAACCTGAAATCCTTTCCTCCCACCCAGATTTTTTCTGAATCTTCTATCGTAATTGTAAAATGCTCAAAATAATGAATTGAAGGAAAGCCAAACATCTCCGAATCAACGGCTGCGGAACACTTCTAAGTTCTAAGTTTCTAACTAAGTTCTAAGTTCCTAACACGGAAAAAAATTCTGAAAGCTAAGAGTTCAATGAGATATCAAAATTCACGACACTTTAGAAAGGTCTATCCTCTATTTCAGGAACTTTTTCCGAGTAATACATGATCCACAACTTGATTTAAAAGTAGTGGAGCTCGCGGTTCATTCTGAACCAGTGATTACTGGAGATATCAGCATGATTTTTCAAGCAAAGAATTGCAGTGTAGATATGCGATTTAAAATATGAAATTTGAAGGTTTTGTCTGTCAGTTTTGTACTTTTATTTCAAAAATGGCACTTACGGTATCCGGCCCGGTGGATTTCTTCCAAACTGAGGATACTCCTTATACCAATGTGCAGGCAACTACGTAACGCGAATCGTTTGTTGGGCAAGGTTTTACGTAACGAATCGATATTTTTGCCCACAAGGCCCATCACCACATAGTTGAATTTGTCGTTCTGACCGCACGATTCGTAGCCCGGGTAGTATTTGGCGCCGATGTTCCGCAATGCTCGCAACACTGTGACCTCGAGCGGCAACATTTTCGGCGGCCCCTCCGGATCGTCGGCGTTTGATTCTACCTAAAAACAAGCCCTTGGAATGAGTGGTCGACCGGCTGAGATCCTTCAAGGAAAAAACTAGGAATGAGGGAGCGGTCAGGGCAAGCTTTTTTACCCCGAACGGAGCCGAGGATTATTTATGATTATACGTCAGCCATCAAATGAAAAGGAAATGAGATCAATTGAATAAAATTGTTCAGCATGTAGAATCAACTTTTCTTAGAAACAAATAATAGAATTCGCGGTCTGTTTCATAAATGCTTATGACTAAGGAAGTTGGGAAGCAGGTACTTCCACATGTCTCAGATTAAGTTGTTTATTATTATTAGTTTAACCTGAACGATTTTGGTAACAGTAATAAACACAGAATCACGACGATTCTCCTCTTTTGAATTAGAATGATGACAGAGAGCGTTCAAAACTAAAGGTCCTGTCATACTTTGCCGCGAGGTACCGCGCTGCGCCGGTTGTCCTGTTCATACTAACAAGCGGCGCCGGCCGGCGCCGCGCGGTGGCTTGCCATACTTCGCCGCTTTTTTACTTTTAGATTTTGCTCTTTTCCAAAAAATGTGTATTGCCTGTCTCGACAAATGCGGAATACGAAAAATACGAAAAAAATCGAAAAATAAAAAGCGCAAAAGAAAAATAAAAATCAATCATTCCTGCACGGTGCAGATAGAAGCTTGCAGAAAAGCCTAGTCTACAGATTTTGGGCTCTTGCTTCAATTTGCTTCTCATTCCAACGATTAATAGTTCTTGAACTGTTGAGAAATATCAATTTTATATCAATTGATTTTGAAAAATTGAATATACAGTGTGAGCCAAAAAAGGCGACCGGTGCTGACTTCCATAAGTTTTGAATGGATGAAGGTTTTATAATGCGGATTGCTGCATCAGAATGCCCTGTTTGTCTTTGTTACAAGGCCCAAAGTTTATGCTCCCAGCATTGATGGTTACTGTACAAACAGAAATTTAGTAAAAGTGATGATTTTTCGAAAAGTAAAAGTTGTTAAATGAAAGTAAAAGTTGTCCTATTGTGAGAAAGATTTTGTAAAGCTGTTTACACACAACAGTACTTTGAAAATTACCCAGATTTGTAAGTTACGCGTAATTTTAAGTCAGCAACTTCTTATTTCAATATGATCAAAATTTCGCCAAAATCAAGAGCTTTTGTTATGAAATTGGAAAAAAGAAAAATTGAAGCAAAATCAACTCTGTCATTGACCAGATCGAAAAACGATTAAAATTATTGGTGAAACAGTAATTAGGACACACTAAAGTGGCTCTCTTATAGTTTCAAGCTGTTATATAGTTCTTATGATTGGATCTATTGTGCTTTTCTGCTGTGAAACATGATAATTCTGTAAATTTTTAAATATTCATTATCAAAAAAATCGACGTTTAGTATTTCCGATTTTAATCAGTCTATATTCAAGAAATCTAACTGAAACTTTGCAGGCTCTATGCCAGATGTTTTATCTATCGATGACAGGAAACCGCACTAAAAAAGCTTCAGCCGTTCGGAAGCTATAAAAGTCAGTACCGGTCGCTATTTTTTGGCTCACCCTGTATATACACAACTATTCATTCAGATATGTGCTATATACAGGATCCAGATCTGATCTGTGTCCAGTCGGACCTGCTGTTCAGGACCCAGATTCAAAGTGATCCATCCTTTCCCTAGTATTCGGGAAATCGGGACGTTCAGGGAATAGGGACCTACGGGGAATATGAACTTTCGGACAATCGGGATATTTGCGGAAAAGGGACGTTAGGGGACACAATTGAAATGTGCGAGTACACTTGCTGTAGAAACATGTTTACACCTACTTTGCATATTCATAATTTTTACACATTAATGTCTTCATCGCAAATTGAGTGAGCAACTTCTTAGTAAATCTTCATTGAAAATTAAGTAATCAATTTGTTAAAATAATTTGACAAGTGTCAGAATTCACCATTCAAGTGAAAAATATGATTCAACTACATGTATAGATGTCACAGTATGCAATAATATGCTACAACAACAGTATGCTGCAACTTTAGAACACATAACTTGTTCGAAAATTTCGGCTGAGTTGGAACTTGATGGCGGCGGCGCGCGGCGCCGCAAAAATTACAAAAACCTATTCATACTTCAAAGGCCGGCCGGCACCGCTTTTTAGTATGGATAGAACAACCGGCGCCGCGCGGTGAAGTATGACTGGGCCTTGACACTGCCAAAGTGACCTCATCCCTAGCTGCAAGTTAAGTTAAGGTGAACGGGATCCAAGTATTTTGGATATTTATTAGAAAATGCCCCGATGGGGCAGAAAAAAGGAGAATATACTTGCTTCGACAGTTGCCATTGTAGAAAAAGAAGTGGACTAGATTTTTGAGAACTTGGGTCAAAGTTGGAAAAAATTCACTTTCTTTATATTGGATTTTCATTCTTTCTCAAAAAATTTTCCATGTCTGTGAAAAAGTATATTCTGCAGCATCGTGCATTTTGTCCTTCCCCTGGCATCAACTACAATCAAATTTTTCTATAAGAGAATTATATGCGCATGATTTCAAATGTAAAGAAATGGTAAACCAATAGCATTCTAACTCCCGACCAATTCAAAACTCCTGCCTCTCACACTAGCTGGAAAATAGTGTGGGAGGCATATTATAGTCATTTTCAGAACTATAAAGAAACCTGGGGTGGTTGCACTAACCCAACATGAGGATAATCTCAACATGGGGATTAAATTGACGATCCTGAGGTTGAGCTAATCGCAATGTTCAAATTATTCTCGTCCAATGCACAAACAACACTCACTTCAGGATTAACTAATACTGAGGTTTAAGTTCGAGTTTGGGAATTGCAGAAATTTTTATATTTATTTGCTTTAGAGATAAGAAAATTATGCAAAAATGTTAGTGCAACCCGACAGCTCGAGCTGGGGATAATCTCGACATTGAGCTCGTTATAATTCTGATGGCATTCAATGTATACCGGACTTGAGATCAAACCGAGTCACTTTTTTGTTCCAGATTATCTTGAGCTCGAGCTTAGACCCCTTTTGTGCAACTGGGCCTTGGTTACAGTCATTGGGCACTGATCTGCAAATGGGATTCTGCCGTGCCTATATTAGGGTTGTCGCTATATTAGATATTAGGGTGTTCTCCTCGACTCTACTGGCACTCCCATTGCAACAAAACGACTTTTTTGAAAGCAGGATGGGAGCGACAGGGATGGGCGAAATTGCTTTCCATCTGGAAACCCGTAAAAAGCGCTCTTTCTGCAATTTCAGTTTAAATCCAAAAACTGTTAATGATGCTATTTTGTTGCATAGTTAAATAAAAGAGAATAAATTTGTTTATAGCTTGTAATCAGTAGAACTTATGGAGTGAATTTTATACGATATGTTATATAATATATAAAATGAGTGAATGAAACATATCGGGCACAATCGGTTTAGTTCTTAGAAGACTTTGTGTTGTAGCTTTTCTTCTAAAAAAGCTGAGTGAGATTTTATGTGCCACTTTCCCACAGTCGATTTCTTTTGTTGACACCAAATTCAGTAAAAAAGTTCAACACAGTTGGAAGCAAACATGTGTGAGAGGGGACATGGGGGCACAAACTTCCACAAGGGTTTTGGAACTGGAAAATTTGTTATGCAAAAAATTTTTCGGTAAATTTTTTTGAATTTTTTGTCTGAAAAACGCCATAAAACCAAGATCCACCTCTGTACCCTCCTAAAAATTTCAGAGATGCACATATTTGGTTGGAAAGTGTGTTGATGCACTTAGCTGCAGAATATACTTTTTCGCAGACATAGACAATTTTTTTGAGAAAGAATGAAAATCCAATATAAAGGAAGTGAATTTTTTCCAACTTTGACCCAAGTTCTCAAAAATCTAGTCCACTTCTTTTTCTACAATGGCAACTGTCGAAGCAAGTATATTCTCCTTTTTTCTGCCCCATCGGGGCATTTTCTAATAAACTAGTTCACCTCTTTTTAGTGGGCCTCAACCATGCACGAAAACCTTCATAGAAGCACATTTAAGTTTTGAATTTGGTCATCTTCACGTCAAAAAAACAATAAAAAACCATCTTCAAGCTACGAATTCTCACTTTCGGCAAAAGTAAAAGATGTGTAAACTGCATAGTACTTAAAAAACATTGTAAACAGACTGAAAAATGACCACACCTATTGAATGCCTCATGGTCTAGAATCCTTAAACCCAAAAAATCGCAGAAATACCTTTGTTTACACTCGATATGAATTAGTGCGTAAAGTGATCACATTCATTAAATTCTCAGTGATCGAAAACCCCTCCCAAAGAAATTTTTTTGCATAAAGTGATCGCATTCATTAAATTCCCAATGATCGAAAACCCCTTCCACAAAAAAATTACGAAAATAGGCTTGGTTGAATCCAGAATAATTTTTTTGTGTAAAGTGACGCATCCATTGAATTCCCCACAGTCGAAAACCCCTTCCATAGAAAATCACAAAAATATGCTTGTTTACACCCCAGATAGATTTTCGTGTAAAATGACGTATCCATTGAATTTTCCGCAGTCGAAAACCCCTTCCACAAAAATTACGAAAATACACTCGTTTACACCCGGAATAGTTTTATGTGTAAGATGACCGCATTCATCAAATTCCCCATGGTCGAAAACCCCTTCCACTGAAAAATCTCGAAAATACGCTTGTTTACTCACGGGATAATTTTTTTGTGTAAAGTGATCACATTCATGGAATTCATTGTGGTCGAAAATCCCCTCCACAAGAAAATTACGGCAATACGCATGTTTACACCCTGGATAACTTTTTTGTGTAAAGTGAAGCATATATTGAATTCCCCGCAGTCAAAAACCCCTTCCATAGAAAACCACAAAAATACGCTTGTTTACACCCGGGCTAGTTCTTTTATGTAAGATGATCACATTCATCAAATTCCCCGTGGTCAAAAACCCCTTCCACTGAAAAATCACGAAAATACGCTTGTTTACTCACGGGATAATTTTTTGTGTAAAGTGATCACATTCATTGAATTCCTCGTGGTCGAAAATACCCACCACCAGAAAATTACGGCAGTACGCTAGTTTACACCGTGGATAATTTATTTGTGTCAAGTGAGGACGTCTATTGAATTCCCCGCAGTCGAAAACTCCCTCCACTGAAAAAACACGGAAATACGCTGGTTTACACCCGGGATGATTTTTTGTGTAAAGTGACCGCGTCCATCAAATTCCCAATGGTCGAAAACCCTTGCAGCCCAAAAATCCCAATAAGGCTACAAGTTCAATTGAAACTGCAAAAAAATTAGTAGTGCATTATGCGGCAAAAAAAATTTTTTTTGAACCCATAAGTATTATATAACAAAATTGGGGAATTTGGCGTTTTCCCGGACTTTGGTCAACCATATAATTGAATTGAGGCCATATTTCAAAGAAAAAAAATTCGCATTTGAGATTACACCCCCAAGATGCTTACGCCGAAGTATGGAGGTTGGATATGGCACACCGATTGCTGGGCATGGTGGAACTGGAGGGCCTTAAAAAGTGCGTTTTTTACCTGTTTTTGGGGCCCCACCGAGCACCACTTGCAGATAAAGGCGAAATGACAAAAGGCACCCCATAGTTTGCCCTTATGCCCGATATTATGCAAAAAACCCGAAGGTTCTAGCTCTAACCGTTTTGGCTCTAGAGGGGGGGACATGAAATTTGTGGGCCAAGTATATTATAGGTTGACGCTGTCGCGCCACCTATGATTGTTGACTATATGTGCTTAACTCATTTCCTCCTACAGTAAAGTATTATAATTATTGATGATGATGAAACCAAGAATGATAGATTATTTGGGTTTCACACCATTTTTAACTCCGAAATTAGAATTGAATCTGAATTAAATTTGAAATTCAAAGTCAGTCTTAATTTGAACCAATAGAGTGGACGTTAATTCTTTTTATGAGATGGTGTCCCCCATCATTATTTATAAGTCAGTTGAAGAACTAATCATATGCTATGAAATTTTGTTTGTTTAATTCAGCGTGAAACTCAATACTCATCGATGTGACGAACGAATTTTTCCGAATGTCTCCCATCAGAATTGTATTTATTCTATTACGTATTTTCAAGGCTGCCATTTTTTCGCCTAGCTAAAGATTCTCATACACAAATACTTCAAAATCACGCCAACAAGTCAAACGAAAACGGAATTTGTGCATTGCGACAGATTACTGAACTATTTGAAATTTGAGTCGAAATTCAGAAAGCCTGTGTTTCTTTAATACTTTGCATATGTACACTCGTAACATAGCCAACCGAATTCTCAACTATTTTCATAAACAGAGAAAATACTTGGTGTGGAGATTTGTGCAACCGTCAATTGGTTGACAGACTATGACCATTTTTGTCTGTTTTAGTTTCTCTAAAAGCTGAACTTTCATTTCCCGGCCCCGGCCATTTTTGGAAAATAACCCGGCCGGGGACATAGCCAGGGATTAACGACTCCACCTGCAGAGGCGGTGACCGGGGACCGGCCGCTTCCTACTAGGTATCCGATTTTTGCGGAACAATCAATGTTTGTCACAAAATGAACCGACTAACAGATAACAGCTAATCACGATGCCAATCCGCACAAAAATTGGAAACCACTTACTTTAAGTGCGAAGACTTTGCCCGGTCGGTCAGCATCGACGACCTGCGTTAAAAAAATAGTGATGCACAATCTGACAGAATATTCAAAATTCGCATAAAATTTCGTTACTTCATAAACGGCGCCGAACGCGCCTTCGCCCTGCAAGAAAATGAATCTAAAATTGACTCATTTCGACGAATAGGAAAAAAACGTACTAGAATCTTGGTCACTTCCCATCGACCTTCGAGTTTAGTTCCGACAGGCACCCTACGCCTCTCGTCTTTGGCTTCACCAGCCATACTGAGTACCACTGATGCGGACGACTGAAATTTTGAACGTGAGCGCGCAAGAGGAACCGACCGTTCACTAGCGAAAAATTGGCGCGACTGATTTCATCAGGTGTTCAAAGAAAAATTAGTCTATTCTGTGTAAACAAATGTAGCACACATTTCTGAGTTCCGTGTACTTATAATTACACTCCGTTTGTATTGAATTGCTTTGTAAGATTCTACGGGTTCGGGTTAAGGCTTTAGAGTGTAATGGAAAACTGCATCGATATAGTGTAGCTGTAAAGTTCAAACTCTAGTTGGTTCCAGAAATGGAATATGAAATGCATGAAGTCGGAGAAGACTTGATCAAGATTATAGAAAAATTAAACAAGGTATAAGATGAACTCTGGGGTCCCAATGGAGGAGGTCAAACCCAAATAGCTTCTGTTCGACCTCAATTCCAAATATATTTTCGAAATACAAATAATAATTGTGAATAAATATAGTTTAACGCCGGCTCTAAAACCGACGGACACAAAAACACTAAATTAAAAAATATCAACAGAGAAGGGCAGCTTCTTTGGTGCTTCCCTGGGTTCCGGCTCTTTTCGTTGAAATCTCGTCCTTTACAGCTTTCGGCCAGCTTTGATCGTTGCAAGAAAAAAGCCTGAAGCATATGACAGCTTCTCCTGTTTTTTCACATAAATAGTAATACAAAAAATCGTATAGGCCAAAACTATGCATAAAAAAAGAATTTTCAGAAAAATGGTAGAGTGTTCCAAAGAAGTTAGAAATGTCTTGAAAAGAGCTTCAAGTTTGGCATAAAAAAGAGTTTTCTAATTTGATAGGGATGACTGTAAGTAGGCTGGACTTACAGTAACAACCAACAGTAAGATGATGATAAATTCTCACGGCTTTGAAATAAAACATTGGAAAACAGGTACTATTCTATTTTTTAACAATGAGTAAAAAAATTGAGATTAAGGTTTGTACAGCAGATCCGAGATCACAAGCTGAATGATAGAGCTCGGTGCTAAACCAACCATTTTTGATGAATTATTTTTTTAAAGATTTCAGACGAATTAAAAAATTCAACGAAAATCACCAATGAAGAGTTAATGAAAAAGTTCAGTGATACAACTTATTTGTTTCACAACTAAAATCCGTTTTTTAAAAAGCCTTCTACATAAAAACAAAAATTACATAGTTAAAATCGCTTGTACCAAGATTTAACATTTCTCAAAAAATTGTAGCTATTGAATGCTCATTAATTTTCTGTCCAATGTGACACAATAGTTTAGCAGAAAATCGTGAAAAAATGAGGTACTTGCTATTTCATTTTTTCTTTACTTATTATTTACAAGCACCCCAAGAAAAACGGACTCAAGTTCTTTCTATCAATCCCAGCAGCCAAAGCCTAAGGAATGCAAATGTTTCAATTGGGCGTCGTTCTCTAAACCGCATTACTGTTGACGCGACCGGATTTTCACTTCTAATTCCCATGGGTCTGAATTTCGTCAAAAGTTTGAACAGATCAGTGGAGACACATAGGATTAAAGCCGCATTTATAGTTCACGACACGGCCACGGCGACCGTGACCAGTCAGAATGCACTAAGAAAACTGATGTGAAATATGATTGGCTGCATGCCACGTGCACTGAAATTCAATTGGTCACGGCTGCCGCGACCGTGAAGTATAAACGCAGCTTAAGGGTGTAATTTTTAGAAAAACGACGACTGTCTTGATCCAGATGTTCCATTGTATCGGAAAAAATACTGTCTTCAGAACAAGGTCTGACAGCAAAAATCTTCAAGTATATGTTGTGACACCCTGTTCCAAGGCTAATTTTTTGTGAACATCCGCCCTGCAAGCCAAACATCGGAGAGCTGAAAAGCGTTATGGGAGTGTGTAACGACCAGATTTGTGTGAGGTACTTTACTTTTAACCAACGGTCGCTACGGCGGGAACAAAGGGGGGCACAGGCGTACAATACAGCGATACGGCTAATGATGATCGACGGCTGCTTATGACGTTGATACGACAATACAAAACCCCTCTCGATTTACAATAACGAACGGGGGCCTCGGTTTAAGTTGCTTTCGTACAAATGGCCGCTTGCAAATATAAAAAGACGGGGCGAGCTCGGCTTCAAAACGACCAGTTCGAATATTCAAGAATTCTAACTAATAATAACTGACAAAAATCACGCTTTGCTTCTTCTTTTATACGACGTTTTCGGCCACTCCCTGGGCATCGCGGGAGGTGGAGCTTCTGTCCATCTTCTTCCGCCAATCGTCGCTTCCTGCTACGTTTTTTATGCTTTCTTAGTTACACCTTTCTAATTCTTTCCTGGTACTGTATGCTTTTCGTGCTTCGCTTGCTTTCTAGGGTGGGCTTGGCCACACCTCTGTGCTTCTGTGCATGCTTCCTGTATCGGTTCCTCTGTATACGCATGTTTTGTGGGGCCCCCGCTACCGTTACACTTAAGACTACTGTCTGGCGGGGTTCCTATGTATTTTACTGTGTGCAGGTGTTGTTTACGATTTTTACGGGGGATTACAGTAGCTGTGGGATGTGTAGTTTAGTGTAGGTTCTAGGGGACCAGCTGCCATTTGTGCAAATTAATTGGGGCATCTTAATTGGGCTACCAGGGTGTGAAGGGATCAAAATAAAGTACTTCAAGTAATTTTTTAGGAATGTTTGAGTGTGAATCCCAGACACCCTTGAGACGATAAAATACAAAAATGAATAATATTTAATAAATGTTCATCACATACAGTATGCTATATATATTTACAGTACTGCTTTAGCAGGTACGTTACAAGTGTACAGCAGATATTACAACTTGTCACGTGCAGACAAATTTCGCCCAACGTCACGTGATTCACATCATATTTTTCTGTTATGTTTTTCACTACGTTTTGTTTTGCAATAACTTATGTTAATTTTATGTTCCATTTATATAATTTTTACATGCAATTTCTGTGTGTACTTTTTGCATCTCGTTTCTGTTTTACTTTCGCACGTTTATTTCCGTTATGATTTGTTATTTTTTGTTGCCCATGTAGACTACAGTATGTAACCCGCTAGTCAGAATTCCTGTTAAAGATAAGCTCTCCAAGCTCATCGCTTTAATTGGAGCACAATGTGCACTTCTTATCAGTAAAAACTAGTGACGTCTCGCAACGTGAAACGCCTAGTTGTAAATTCTCACTAGATGACGTTCCTATGTTAAGCATGGAGAGTGAAAACTCGCCCCAATGCTTAACGTAGTGAACTGGAAAATGTCTATGTGACCATAGGCATCTTCTGCAGCGATTTCCGCTGCAGAAGTTAGCTTGGGTGTGTCTTAGCTCGGCCCAAGGTACTGTAGATTACAGGGCCCTTTAAAATGGCTTGTTTCATTAATTTTGCCCTCTTTTTTGGGCCTAATCGTCTCTTGCGTTTTACAGCCTGCGTTTCTGCGTTGTTTTTGTTATAATTTGCATATTATGCCTGCATCCCCCGCCCTTCTAATAAATTTACATATTCGCCTTTGGTCTCCCTTTGCGTTGCCAGTTACCGTAACCCAACTGTAAGAGTTTACCCCCTGGTCTGTTGATCAAGAACCCCCGTTACCTCCCCGAGGAACGTTTTGAAACCATCCCCGAGGAACGTTTTGAAACCATCCCCGGCCAACCTGCATTTGCTTGCCCTCCACGCGAAATCACTTTTGGATTATCGAACCCGCTTCCCCCCCGTCCGCAGGACCCACATTTGACCCTTGAACCCATTGCCCAGCGCCAAGTACATTGAGAAGAGGATTTAGTGAGTCATCTCAGGGGTTATTATTGTTGAGGGTATATTTGTGGGAATCCTCCTTAAGCCAGTTTTCCCTTGAGAGTACCCTCAGTTGAGAAAGCCCTCGGAATCTTAAGGTCAGGGCCAATTAGGGGATTCAGGTTAACAATTGGGTCCCCTACAGCATACATGTAATTGGGGGGGGGGGAAGTGCTATGGGAACCCCCCCCCAGAAATCGTCGACCATATGGCTAGCCATTGGGCGAGCCCCCCCCCAGGATTTTCCAATCCTATGGCTAGCCATATGGTAGCCCTAGGGACCCCCATAGTTTTAGTCGGAAAAATACTGAAAAATGTCATTTTTTCTATGAAAAATGTCAATTTTTGAACAAAAAATAGTCATAAACGTCAATTTTCTCCGTGCTTCGCGCCATAAGTATATATTTTATCATTTTTTAGACAAAAATTACTACTTTTTAAACCGTTTTTCGGACATTTTTCATGGAAAAAATCGAATTTTTTTCTTTCAGGGACCCCTCCCCCCAAAATTTTGGGAATTACTGACCCCCGGCCCCAAAAAAGTGCTCCAACCCCCCCCCCCCAGACCTCGGAGCTCCGTTACATGTATGCCCTACAGTAAGCCATTCCGCGAATGGCACAGTCCCTCATTCTCAGTGAATGTCCCTCATTCTCTGTGAATGAGGACTAGGGATTGCCACCCCTGACCCGGCCGCATTGTCTATTATTCTACAGCTTAACCATAGGACAAGGCCGAGGTACACCATAAGTTTTCCTGTGGTAGTACCAGCTGGGTTAGGTTCCTGAACTGAGTATATCAACGGAGCCACCCAACGGGGTCACAGCATGTCAATTACAGTGGCATGGCCGTATTTTATGAGAGATGGTATGGGTTTTGCCCATCAATGTGACTGATCACAAGATCTACTTGATGTGACATATGGCTCCCAATTCAGTTAATGTGACAAGCTATTCATAATCTCATGGCATCAAGTCTTCTGGGGCGATCCGAATAGTCTCCATTAACATACATGTGCCAAGTCCTAAATTCTAAAAAATATAAACTGTTTTTTATGAAAGGCTTCTAAATTGAAAAATGACACAAACAAATTTTGTTGTCGAAAGCTTTTGATCTCGATTTCTTCGCCCAAAAAAATTGTTGAGATCGGTTATGTTAGTATGCTCACAATGTTAAACTGCTATGCGACACACAGCTTGACCAGAAAATCGAAAAAATTTGAAATAGTACCTGCTTTTCACTTATTTTGAGACTTTCCAAGAAAAACAGACTATAAAATTGTTGAACGAATAATAGTTAGATTTTTTGCATGAACAAACAAGTCACGTACGTTGCATTGGAAGAACAAACAAAACAAAATAACCTCGACCATTCACGTTGTCGAAAGCATGTAATATTTGAATTGAAATCAAATCAAATTGACATCAAGACCATATAACATGGAAATTCGTGGTGTGAAGCATAACCGGTATGTATCATCATTATTTCATCGATGAACCGGCAGGATATCTCGACCAAGGGGATTTAGGGCAGCTATTTGAATCCGTACCCTCATTAGGCCGAAACCAAGAAAAAATGTGAATTTTCAGACTGAAAATAATCAATTTCGACGAAAGAACAGTGAAAAAACTTTTTGAGCAAAACATCCTAAAAAGCCTTTTTATGGACTTTGTGGAACGTACAACGCATTTTTAACACATTAGGAGTCGCTGAGAAGTCTGTTTTTGGACTCCTGATCCCTCCCCCGGATTAGCATTACCCTTTATTACGTCCAAAAACCACTAATGACGTAAGGGAGGGACTACCATAAAATGTCGCTCAACGTGCACCTCAAACATGAGCAGATAAAACTGAATGTAAATTTCCTGAAAATTGTGCCAACAATCTTTGACTATTCAATTCTCCCTTAGAAAAAATTATCTCCAAGAACAATGACAAAACTCGTTGATTCCAATGAAATTTGGAACTAAGGCGGCCCATTTTAAGGGATTTTTAAACAAAAAGTGACAACAGATTAATGGCATCAACATTGAATAGTTATGAAAATTGAAAAACTTGTCACAAAATCATGATTTGCTCTTGTTGGATTTTTTGGCCAACGGAGCGAAACGTTTTTGCACGCGGCCTTGCGCCGTTCTAACTCTGCGCTGTTCTTCGACGAAATCGGCGTGCTCGTCGCGGAATAGACCATGAAAGCGCAACACCCTGGTCAAATGATGCAACATAGGCGTGGGCGGATAATAATCTGTCGTGCGGAATTTATTCTCTTCGAACGGAAAAGCGGACATCATGCGCATGACTTTCGTTTGTTTCGTAGTCATTGGTAGGGGCGGTTCGCCGAAAATTTTATTACTCAAAATTTTCATGCGTTTAGCGTAGGCCGACGGTTCTTTGACAATAATTAGCGATTTGGCGCTCATTCTCGATGGAATACTATTGAAATAACAAATTTTTTGATGCAAAAATTTGCTAAATAATTGGAAAATTGGACATAACTGCAGAATTAGAGGCCACTACTTTGTATCTAAATAATATTCGTAAATTGGAAGTGAAGTTTTGTAGGCCCTAAATCTAGCTACTGCGGATGTGACGTCTTGCCATTTTAAACAGTTGAAATGAGCAAATACACGATGGCTTTTTTCAATTTTAATTAACTATGTTTATTTATCTACGTGAATGGCTTTTTCTAACGTATCTGTTCCAAGTTCACCGTTTTTTTTGCCTAATCGGTGTTTTCCGTGAAAAAAATTTGGAAGTGCGAAAAAATATGCGCATTTTCGCTAAATGGCAAACAAATTGGGATTTCCAGTGGGAAAGCTGCATTTTGGCACGTTTTAACATTTAAAAACATAAAAATTTTGCGGCGCTCAATGATTATAAAGATAATTGTTTGCTACAATCTTTCTCAGGCACGCCGTTAGCATGTCTGCTTCACTTACCAGCTAAAATTCAATAGTTTTCACCATATAGAATGCAGGCGTGTATTTAGGGGGGAAGGGGGAGGGGCGGGATTTCCCCCCCCCCCTAAATTTAAAAAAAAAATTTTCAGCAATATCATTGTGCTTAGATATCGTAATTCCCAAATTAAATTGTTATATTTACATACTTTTCGTCAAACATAGAACTTAGTCACTTATCCAAGCACACATAAACTAACTGAAAATAAGTCGTCTTTAAATGATTTTGATTTTTTTTATATCCATTAAATTCTAAAAAAATTTCGAAAATTCCTCCCCCCTTTTTTGAAAATCCTGGATACGGGTATGATAGAATGTCCCATCTTATTGTTTAATCAGTGATCTTTGATATTAAGTCTGAATGTTTGACAGAAACCAAGATTTTTCCACAGAATCTTTTTTCGGTCATGAAAGTATTCTTAATTTTCTGTACATAAACTTTTTGAATTTGGCAAACGTAAACACCCTCATACATGAGACCCTGGCCCAGAAAATCGTCAAACACCCCCTGAACTTATTTCAAGACAGCTTTTTAGATGATTTTTGTGCATATTTTGTATGAAAAACGGGCTTGCAGAACCTTTTTTTCTCACCTACCCCTCCACCCCCTGGATAAAAAGTCCAAGAACCCCTCTAGAAAATTCTTGCCGTGCATGTCTGCACCAGTAAATATGGAACAGTTTAAAATTCATTTCTTCCTCGTCGACATACCTGTACTTGGGGAGGGGTGGGGTTGGTGGGGGACCCCCCCCAACTTGGCCAACCCTGTACCCAAAATCATCAACCCCCCCCCCCCAATTTGGAAAAAATTTGCAAAAAAGTGTAGGCCTTTTTTGGGGAAAAATTTCAACTTTTTTCTACGCCCCCCCCCCCACCAACTGGTCGGAGGTCTTACAGGTATGGTATGCTCGTCGATTATTATCCTTATTAAAATTCAGAAAGATTAACATCTTTTTTGGCCTCTCACTTGTCATCAATCATAGAGGACTTGACAATCATACCTGTAAGAGTCCGACCAGTTGGGGGCACCGTTTTTTTTCCTCGAAGATTTTTTCCACATGAGAACCGGACCCCAAATTTTTTTCCTCATTTTCCAAAAATTTTCCACATTTTTAAAAACGCTTATAATGTGGCTACGGATGCTTTTTTATGCATTTTAGGAGCATACCCAAGCATTTTGTTGTATTTGTAGTCAGAAACCTGCAAAAATGAGGAAAAAATTGAGAAAATTCCAGTTACGTTAGTCAAAATGAGCTCATGAAGAATATGTTGGTGTTCTATAGGAGAGGATAAAGCAAGTTAACGATAGAGTTCTCATGAATTTATCTGCTATCAACATTTCTAGGATTCCGATTAGAATCATGTAATTTTACTTTCCGCGCCGGAAAAATTTTTGATTTTCACTTTCTAAAACGCTGGAAAATGAACCTTTATAACGTTGGGAAATAAATTAAAATCAGACTAATGAAGCGTAATTTGCTTCTGATTCCGGCGCGCAGCGCCGGAAAAATTTTCGGGTTTTTGTATTCTTAAACGCTGAAAAATAAATCTCTCTAACAGATAATTCGTGAACAAATGTTTTAAAATCGCGTTCTAGAGTAATGTCTTCAATTTCCACCTTCAATAAACGCAAAAATTCAGATTGCAAACGTTTAAAAAATTGCAATCATCGAAAGAAAAAATTGAGAGACCTGATGAAAAATCTCTATTTTTGGCGACATAATTGACTGTAAACGATTAGAAAATGAAACGAGCTAACTTGATTAATAGAAACTGTTGAGCATTAATTAGTAAGTCGAAGTAGATATTCTAACGGCCGGGCCTGATAGAATATAGTTATAATTATGCCTATGACCGGCGCGAAGCGCCGGAAAATTTTGAGATTTTCATCTTTTAAATTCCACCAAAACACATCTTTTCGGTTTAGAGTTCCCCAAAATTTTTTCCACAATGAGAACCATACCCAAAATTTTTTTCCTCATTTCAAAATTTTTTTCCTCAAAAGACCCCATTTGAGGAAAAACGGTGGTTGGGGGGGGGGGGCACTGTTTTTTTTTCCCAAATCGTGCTTTTTCGGGAAAAAAATTCGGAAAAGGGAAAAAAATTTTGGGCTCTTTCCCCATTTGGGGAAGAAAATTTTGGGGATCGGATACAGAAAAGATGCATTCTGGTGCATTTTAGAAGGTCATAATCTCAAAATTTTCCGGCGCTCCGCGCCGATTATAACTTTAATAATTATTATTATGCATTACTTAGCCCAGGCGCGGCTTTCAGCATGTCTACCTTCATTTATCATATAATCTATAATAGTTTTCATCATGTTAAACGTATTTATATCGTGTTTTGACTGCTAATCTTCAATATTTTATCATGATATTTAATGAAGATTCGCATTTTTTCCTTTTGAGAAAGATCAATACGTCAAGTCTCTAAGCTTTTTGATGCAATTATTTCTTTTCTAACGTAAAATCAATTCAAATGCTTCATGGAAATATCTTTCGAAAATTTATACTCTGCTTACTCATATATTTTCGACCAAGTATGAGAGTGTACAAATAAATTATACGGGTTTTAAAATTTTTCAAGTAAAATTCTAGAAATTACGACTTTTGAACACAAAATTCAAATCTAATTCTTGAAATAAACGTTCGGAAAATTGATTTTCCAGCGTCGCAGATTATCAATACCAAAAAAAATTTTTCCGGCGCTTGGCGCCGGAAAGATTAACATCCCTTTTGGGTTCTCACTTGTCATCATAGTGGACTTAACCATCGATTTCTCATGTGATTCAAAGTCATTATGCTTTTGGATAGTTTGCTTGAAAGTTTACTCCAATGCTAGTAGATTAAACGTTGAACTCGAAAATTTCAATTTTTTCTTCAATTTTAATGAATTAACGGGTCTGAAAACACCAGAAGGCTTGAAAAAGCTCAAAAACACGTAATTAAAGCGTCTGTGAGCATTTTTAAGCGAAAAAACGACTTCGGGAAAATGGGGAAAAAATTTTGATCCCTTTCCCCATTTGGGGAAAAGGCCCGGGGAAAAAAACAGTGGGGGGGTAAATCCGAAATTTTGGGTGAGGGAGGGGTCGAAAAAAGTCGAAATTTTTCCCAAAAAAAGCCAAAAACATACACTTTTTTCCAAACTGGGGGGAGGGTTGGGGATTTGGTTGGACCAGTTTACAGGTATGGTTGCCGTTGTGCAAAAATAAAAACGTCGATTGGCTTTTTCTTAATTGGAGAAATTATGTGGATGAAATTTTGTACAGTAATTTGAGCATATTTATCAATCATAAAATAACTGTAATAACTTGCTAAGAAATTGTTAGATAGCGCATGACCGAAGTCTTCACATTAATGTAAGTTCACGAAACCAGCCTTCAAGATCTGATGTTGGCCAGTTTAAGTCATCGTCATGTTCTCTCAACATAACATATATTAACATTGAGACAGCGATTTCTGCAGCAGAAGCTTGCATTTTTGAACTTACTGGCGTACTAGGTACAGGATTTGAAAAAATTTGAAAGATCTTATTTCCAAGTCAGTTTCGAAATAAAAAATTTCACATAGAAATCCTAAGCAGGTGATGATCATGCGGCTTGTCCCCAATACAGCGAAACTCAAAACAGCGAGACTCAAAACAGCGTACAGCGAAGTCTCAATACAGCAATTCTCATTACAGCGAAATCTCAACACGGCGAAGTCTCAATACAGCGGTTCTCAATACAGCGAAATCTCAATACGGCGACTCTCAAAAGAGCGAATACTAATAATTTCTATGCCTTAGAGTAAACGCGCACAATATGCAAATTAAAATCGTTTTTGTTGGTCGAGATAGCCTATTTTTAGTTGCATTTGGCCATCTAAATTTCGCATGCTTTTGTGCTGCAGTTGCGGTAGGTGCACGAACGGACCATTCCAAAATCACGAAAAAATTTATATGAAAAAAACTTTTTTTTGAAAAAACATAAGGATTTTCCATTAAAGTTGTTCTGAATGCAGCTTAATTGCATTGCAAAAAAATTAAATTGATGGCATAAATAAAATAAAATAAGCAAATAAGATGAAATGAAAAACAATTAAGCAGTAAAAGCAGAACAAAAAACGTATGATGAAGACATGAGAAGTAAAATAATGTAGTAAAAAGTAGGTAAAAAATATAACAAAAGCACACAACCTGAAAAAGTCATACAAAAGGTAGCACAAGATCAGAATATTCAAGGAAATAAATCGATAAAGGAAAAAAGAAACAAAAAACATGCATATGGATATGTTAATAATAAACAAACAAGAATAAAAAGTTGTAATGTCGCGGAAACACATACTATAAAGCCATGTCAGAAATCTGGCGATGGGTGCCAAAATATGTGACAACCGACATCCACCAGATCGAAAAGGAGGACCGAATAGGCGATGTGCCAACGTCGATCCCGCCCAATCTCAATTTTCCAATCTAAAGATGACTGTTCTGAAAATTCGTTAGTTTAAGAATCTGTTCTGATACTTGGCTGTTTTGAGAATCGCTGTATTGAGACTTCGCTGAATTGAGATTTCGCTGTATTGAGAATCGCTATATTGGGACTTCGCTGTTTTGAGAATCGCTGTAGCGTGTTTCGCTGAATTGGGGTAAAACCGATCATGCATCTTAGTCTCACCCTTTCTTTCTCTAAGCTACAGTCCTAACCGCATCAGTAAATTTGAGAAGACATGCGGAGGTCGTCTTATTATTTGCGTGCGTACCTTTTTCTCACCGAGGCAGAAAAAACAGTATAGATAGGATTCACGATCCTGTGCATCAGCACATATTAAATACGAGAATATACAACATTTAAAACTATGCATAACATTCATAATGCAAGCGAAAATACATACTGTAACAGATGATAATCAGCGAACTTGTTTATCAATGTTGGGTCTATGTCTTTTTTGGTAACACCGGCTAAAAATTTACCGTTAGAACAAACGAACAATAACTGCGTCAATCGGTGGACGCCGTCCTCCAAAATATCTGTCTTTTGTGGGAATTCCGTCGAAAATTTGTCCAAATTCGACAAGCAACACGAAATGACGCGAGCCGGCAAAAATTTCAAGTGACCGACGCCCAATTTAGAACACAATAAAATAAGTTGCAGTGTGTTGTAGTGTAAATTTGCGAAAATCAGTCTGTATTTTTCATCATTTCTATCGGACACCGTTTTATCCGCATCACAAGTCAAATAAAGCGGGGCAATAACGTCGCAACATAGAAGACGAGCGAAACTGTGGGCGAAAATTTTCAGAAAATTTCCGCCTTTCAACGGATCTCGTAAATTTTTGACGAAAATTTTGGAATTCTGGTTCAACCATTCGTTTAGAACGCGGAAAAATTCGAACGGAGGCCATGTACCTTAAAAAAATTTGAAAAATGACTTAGGATGGAACCAGAGGTCCCCAAGGTCGAAAATTTAGGTAGGGGTAAAATCGTAAATTTTAGGGGTAGTACTTGAAATATGCCGTGACCTTCTTTTTTTTGCTCTCACTTTTTTGCTACGGAGGGGGGAGTTGTATTTTTTCGAACTTACAAAAATGATTAATGCCCCTACTTTAAGCTTTTTACACTCAAAAACCATTTACTATTTCAACCCCATTTTCCAGCTCCTAATCATGTAACTTGAATGTACTAATTATATGCAGAGAATAGTCAGACGTTGAAGATTGTCGTGTCAACTGATTCCTGCACATTTCAAAAATCAGGCTGCTCTCAATTGAAAGTGCTCATGCCGAATGTGGCTTTAGTATTATTAATCCTATTAGATTATAAACCACGAGGTTGAAACCAGGTACCACTCCTGATCCATGTCAACAGACCTCACATGTCTCAACTCATAGCAGGAAAGTATGCGCCACAGCTTGGATAACTATATGCCCACAGGAGATCCAATGCAGAAGCCGGGAAAAGAAAAGGAGAGCATGAAGAGGCAGAATTTTAAGAACATAATGTTTTTCTTCCCAAGGGGTTAATCACATATACATAAGTCATTATTTCATCTCCCAATTATATTTATAATGATTTCCTACAAGTAGTATATATTAATGCACTGATATCCTTTCCTAAAAATCGCTATATGGCACAAAGTTGCATACTTTCCCATTATCATTTGCTCAGTAAATGTGTCAAAAAGAGCAGTGAGTAATTCCTCAGAATCACACATTCTGCAATTTTTCTCGAATTAGTATAACCTACTGGGGAGAGGATGAAGTCTACCAAAATTTTTTGCTATAGTGAGCCGTTTTTATGGGGGTAGTAAATGAATTTCCAAATCTAAGACGGGGGTAATACCCCCCCATACCCCCCCATGGGGTGCTCTGGATGGAACGCTTTCCATGGACTGCTGAAAGACCTTGACTAAAGCCAAGAAATTCGTTCATTCATATAAGCAGTCAAACAAGATTTTTTCAAAGAAAATAATTTATAGGCGAAGACCAGTCAACTTTGGTTAGTAAAATCACTTTGTTAAGCTGACAACAATTCCAAATAATTCTTCGGGAGGTCAAGCATGATAGTTTTATGCAAATTAACCGGATTTTTACAACTATCGAATATTTGAAAATGAATTTTTATATAATGCCTCCATTTATAGTTTTTAGACAATGGAAAATGTTATACTTAGCGTCAATGAGATTACATACACGAGCGTTTTTCTCAAAATCGACTTCTCACTTTCCAGTATCCAGAGTGAGTCATTTTTAGGGTTTCGGGTGGGCGACTACTCCTGTCAGATATACTTATCCTTCAAAACTTTATGTCTTGATACAAGTGAAATTCCTTTGCAATTAATGAATTTTCTGGAACGGTCATCAAAAATCAAACAGTCGCAGCCGAAAATTCTTGAAAAACTTTAGAATCAGGATGTGGCCGGGCAAAATAGCTTACAAACCTGGGAAAATTTCGACAATTATTCCGTGATCAGAACACCCAATTTCGAGTGCTTTTCAGATCTGTAAACCTAAATTCCGAAAAAAATCACATTACCTAAATCGTATCGATCAAAAATCAATGTAAAAACGACCACGGCGAAATTTGGCGCGTCTTTAACCACGTCCACCAAACATTGGCTATCGTAATCCACGCAATAATCTCGTAAAATTTGTTCGCCCATGTTCAACATATGATTTAGAGGAGCTTTTAATTGCAAATGTTTCAAAATCCAAGTCGACGCGTAGTTTAACGTTTGGTAAGCTTGCACTTGAATGGCCAACGACATTAATTTGACGAAAACTTCTAATCGAGCGTCGTGCAAACTCCTATCCCGTTGCAAACTCCGATCCCATTCAAATTGTACGGCGAAAATGGTTTGAAAAGCATTCGAATAGACGCTTTTGGCCGCAGATTCGCCATTAGATTCTTGTTGCGAGAAAAATTGCAGCAGCATATCTAGTAATTGCAATTCTTGTATATTGGTCAAACGACGCGAAAAATTGCCTTTGACTTCCACGATACAAAATAGATGTTCGTCGATATTGGTTTGTAAATCGCGTTTCAGGCGAGCGTCCGGATTTTTAACGTGACGGACGAATTTTTCTAAATCTTTCAGAACATCCCTGGCCGTAAACGGAAAATCGACTTTTCGCCGTTGAATCGTAAAATCCATGCCTAAAAAATGTATTTCTGCAGAGACTATTCTTGTCTCGATGCCACATTCGACAAATATCGGAAAAAGTTGATTATATTTATTCGGATTACATGCCATTTCTCCAGATCAGACAGGAATGTAGAATTTTAAGAAATTAGATTGTGAGAAAAAATTTCGTTCGAGAGATTAAAAATAAGAATATCGCTCATTTTTATTTTGAAATATTTTCCTAGATATTTTTTCATACGTTTTCCTGAAGAATAAATTGCTATTATAATTATTATAATTGACTTATACGATTACCCGACTCGACAACAATTTCGAAAATGTTACAAAAAGGTCAGAAAAAGTTATTTTTTCCAATTTTTTCGAATTGAAGGGGTCCAGACATCTGTTCGACCAAGTTGAGGATTTCCCAGCCCCCCACCCAAAATTGCAGGCACGAGCAACATTGTCTCCGGTTTTTTTCGCAAAAAACACCAAGAAAAAAGAGCCAAGTAGTGTTTTTTAGCACGAACATTTGTGTTAATTGGCACAAAAGACCTAAAAAAATTGTGCCAATGACACAAAAAAATTTTTTCCAATAGAAACAACACTTCAAAAAATTTTATGCCAAAAGTTTCATAGAAACATAATTAAAGCTATATTCACTGCACTAATTTCATTAAAAATCGTGCCTACCCTATTTTAATATTAGTACGTCAGTGAGATAAACAAAAATAATTGAGACAATGGTTTACGATTCAAATCGAAATGGAATGCTGCGAGAATTCAAATATTTCTATAGAAATGATGAAAAAGTCCATATTTTATTTAATTTTCGGCTACGAATTTCATTCTTTCTCCTGAAACAAACTAACTCGAAAGTTGCGTAAATTTTTGGTCGAAACATTGTGCCAGTAATTGTCAATTTTTCTATCCGGATCAAACACCAAAAATACGAATTTCAGTTTCCAATCTCATTGAATGAACAGAGAAAGTTCAGAAGTTCTATTCATTCATCGATCATTTACAAGCTATAAGTTTGCTGCGGTGATACAAATGTACTATTCGAAAAGAATTCGCTCGCATTAGGTGCGTTTCGACCCTTAAAATGTCTAAAATTAAAGAGAACTGAGTCTTCGACTACTCAAAAATGGGGAGGGGTATGAGGGGGGTATTACCCTTACCTAAAGTCCTTAAAATCGATCACTGGCTGCCTAATTTTGAGAGAAAATGACGTGTTTATTGGACATTTAGCTACACTACCCTCGCAAATTTTCAATTTTACCCCTACCTGAAAAATCTGACCTTGGGGACCTCTGGCACAAACGCTCAAAATTTTTTGTACAAAAAAACATGTTTTGGCAGTCTGCTGTTTTTTCCCCCAAATCTTGCTTTTTGGGGGAAAATATTCGGAAAAGGGAAATTTTTTAGACTTTTCCCGATTGGGGGAAGAAAACTTTGGGGATCATATACAGAAAAGATGCATTTTCGTGCATTTTAGAAGCACCGAATCTCAAAATTTTTTGTTTTTGCGAAATATGTTTGATGTTTAGAATTCCTTACCTGATGATATTACTCGTTCAAACAATGTGCCCAGCTTTCGATCTAAATTGAGTCATTTTTTTAACTCAATTCGCACATGCTTTTGTCACGTCAATGAGCTTTTTTGTATTATTCGTATTCACTCTTGTGTTTTCTTCACAATTAATAAATTTTTTTCCCTCTTTCTTCTTCTTTTGGACAATTTGCAGGAAAACTTTTCCACAATGCTTGTAAATTAGACTTCAAGCTCTGAAATACAAATTTGGTGTTCAATTTTAATGAATTAACGGCTCTAAAAGCATTAGAATGTTTAAAAAAGCTTGAAAACACTAAAATAAAGCGTCTATGATGAGCGTTTTTAAGCGAAAAGAACGACTTTAGGAAAATGGGGGAAAAAATTTTGACCCCTTTCCCCATTTAGGGAAAAGGCTGGCGGGAAAAAACAGTGTTTGGCACAAAAACACACTGAGCAGTCGGCTGCAGACGTGCACGGCAAGAATTTTCCAGGGGGGTCCTTGGACTTCTTATCCAGAGGGGTAAGCGAGTGGGCGAGCAAAAAAACAAAAAAAGGTCATGAAAGCTTGTTTTTCATACGAAATATGCACAAAAATCATCAAAGAAGCCAGTTTTTTCCACATTGGCACTATAATGTGTAAAAAAATCTGGAATGTGGAAAAAATTTTGAATTCTTTCCACAAATGTGGTAGAAAAATTTGGGGTTTTCATATCGAAAAATGCATTCTGGTGCATTTTAGGAGGTTCAAATCTAAAAATTTTCCGGCGCTTCGCGCCGATTATAACTTTAATAATCGTTATTTTTTACCAAGCTCAGGCGCGGCTTTTGGCATGTCCACCTACACTTACCATTTAATCTTTAATAGTTTTCATCATCTTAAACGTATTCTTTCATGTTTAACTGGCAATCTTGAATATTATATCTCTATTTTTAATGAAGATCCGCATTTCTTCCACCATATATTTTTTGAGATCAACACCTCAACTTTCTAAAGTTTTTGAAGCGTTTGTTAGCTTCTCAACGTAAATTGAATTCAAAAGCTTCGTGGAAATATTTTTGGAAAATTTCTATGCTTCTGACCTATAGCTTTTCGGCCAAATTTACGAAAGGTTACGAACAAATTAATAGTTTTAATAATAATTTATTATGTCGAAAATAATACGCAGTAAATATAACGAATAAATATACGTGAAATGCATAACAGCTAAGGAAATTAGCGAATTAAGTTACACCTCTAAAAAACGTATCAGATTTATCCTTTTAAGTCTATCAGAAAAATTTTTTGCACTAATAGCATTTACAGTACTTTCATCAAGGGAATTCCAAGCCCGGATCACCCAACTACAGAATTCATATTTCAACAAATCAAGGCGATATTTACAATACATTAGTTTTAACGAGTTATTGGCAGGGTTAGAATTATGAACAATGGAGAAAAAGTTACCAATTGGCAAAGCATTCAAACGGACAATATTATAAACCATAGTAAGATCAAAACGAAGCCGTCGTAGGTCCAATCACTCTAAACCAAGGTGGTTCAAACGTTCATCATAAGATAATGTAGTATCATAGTATTCTCTTAATGAATCTCCACTGAACTTTCTCAACTCTTTTGATATCTTGCTTGAGACTAGGATTCCAAACTACTGTGGCATATTCTAATATAGGTGTAACATAAGTGATGAAAGCCTTCGTAAGTACATTTTTATTTCTACTGGAGAAACTACGAAGTATCAAATTTGCAGTGAAAGAGCCTTTCCGGAAAATACGGGTACAGTGAGCAGAATTAGATAATCAACCAGTAATTATAACACCCAGATCTGTAACTTGTGTTGTACGTGGTATATTACTGTCATCAAGATAGTAATTAATACACGAATCCTTTTTACCAAGATGCAGAGCATTACATTCATTGAATGCTATACTCAGTCTATTTTCTCTGGACCAAAGGTCAATTTTGTTTAGGTCAGATTGTAAAATAACTGAGTGGACTGATTGATTAAAAATTTTGAGACTATCTGCAAATAGAACCAATTCACTATTAAGATTCAGTTTACACAAATCATTTATATAGATCAACAAAGGACTGGGCCCCAGGACACTACCCTGGGACACTCCACTAGTTACTGGCAATGACTTTGAGGTGGCACAGTTAACTTTAACTCTTTGGGTACGGTTGTTCAAGAAAGAAGAAATCCAATTAAAACAGATTCTGACGATACCCATCTTCATTAACTTCTGAATTAGAGTGTCATGAGGTACAGTATCAAAAGCTTTACAAAAATCAATATATATAACATCCATTGGTTCTTTCTTATCAAGTGAACGTGACCATATATTTCTACGATCCAATAATTGCAGTGCACAAGACTTAGATTTCCTAAAACCATACTGTTTAGATGAGAGAAAATGTAGATTTTCAGTCGACTTCATCATATTCAAATTAATAATTGATTTCATGACCTTGCATGAAATACAGCACAAAGAAATTGGTCGGTAATTTTCAACCAATGTGGAATCACGTTTTTTGAAAATTGGAACAATAATTGCTTTACGGCAATTGAAGGACTGTACCCTAAGCCTAAGCCTAAGGAAAATTTTAAAGGTAGGGTAAATTCCGCGGCCACTGTCATCCGTAATTTACCCAAAAATCTTTTTCTCTAATCACCGTTGTTAGGAGGATAGATATTCGTAGTCGAAAATTCAATCAGTATAATGAGTTTCCTGAACAAATCTAGAGTTATATTTAAATTTTCTCAGCACTCCATTTCTTTTTGAGTCGTCGTGAACCATACAGTTTTTTCTTATTTCACTGACATGTTTAGCTCACGTAAATTCATCAGCGAAAAAATTAAAATTGGCAGGAATTTACAATACGGTAAGTTCGACTTTTTACCAAAAACCCCCATTTTTCAATGTTTCAAATCAAAAACTTTAAAAAAAATTTGGAAAAAAAGGGCGGAAAACAGTAATTTCCAAAAAAACTAAGCCTAAGCCTAAGCCTAACCCTAAGCCTAAGCCTAAGCACTTGAAATGCATAATACAACCTCAAACACAATCAAATCTAAGAAATTTGGTTTATTCTCATTTTACACGAATAATACGTTTTTATTTGAGACCAAAGATGTACCTTTTTAACCTCGCCATTCACCATTCCACTCCGACCGCCCTAAAAACCAAACTAATTCTGTACTTTTGAGCAACCACCAACAAGGAAAACACAACTTCAGGCAATTTTGGTTACTTACCGTATTGTTAAAATTAGCCTTAAAATTCGTTACAGCGTTGCCATACCTGTAAGACCTCCGACCAGTTGGGGGGGGGGGGGGTAAATCCGAAATTTTGGGGGGGGGGGGGGTAGGAAAAAGTCGAAATTTTTCCCAAAAAAAGGCCAAAAAACATACACTTCTTTGAAAAAAATTTTTTTTTCCAAACTGGGGGGGGGGTTGGGGGGAAATGATATTGGGTACAGGGTTGGCCAAGTTGGGGGGGGGTCCCCCCCAACCCGCCCCCCCCCCCCAAGTACAGGTATGAGCGTTGCTACAGTAACGAAATAAAGAATATTTCGGATAATTACATATATCTCAACGAAGAAGCAACCAATTTCAGCGCACGATAGTGAATTTTGCTTAATTATTTGTTGTCTTCAACATAGCGTTGCGATATTTGAATATCACTTGCGTTTTTCATTTCGGTATCACGGTTTACTGTAGCCGAAAATTTCAAATTCGTCTATGATAGTTACGAAACATTTTAGGGCGGGTTTTCTCATTTGGCGTGAATAATTTTACGTCCTACTGAACTCTACCGCACGAAATTTAGATTTTCTGGTCGAAAAAAATATGCTGATTCTAAATCTAACTTTGTTTTTTTGCTATATGTAGTATCTTTAAAGCTATCTGTTCCGGAATACGAACTATCCAACTATCGCCTGAATCGACGTGAGCTGAAAAATTTGGGCACGATTTCTACAAAAAATCAATGCGTTAAATTTAAACGCAGCTTTGATTAAGTGATAACCCCTGCTGTGAGGTTGTCTACACAGCAAAAATGACCTGCTGATCAAATGCCATACTCCTGATCAAAGTCGCCCCTGGATCAGTCACCCCACTTTGGCGTTTTTTTTTGTGCACAGACATTTGTGCCAATTGGCACAAGAGGCCAAAAAAATTTGTGCCAATGGCACAAAAATTTTTTTTTACTAGAGACTTACTGAAAACCGCGGAAAAGTTTTAGGCCAAAAGTTTGATAAAAAGTTATTGTTTAACGCATTAATTTTTTGTAAAAATCGTGCCCAACCTATTTTTCAGCTGACCATGTCATTGAGAAGAGAAAAAACTGTGCAACAAAATAGTTAACGAAATCCCAAAAAGAAATGGAATGCTGAGACAATTTAAATAGCTCTAGAATTGTTCAAGAAGTTCAAATTGTTTCAATTTTCGACTACGAACGAATATCTATGTTATGTATATTTAACAACTGTGTAAAGACTAGAGAAAATAAAGTCGAAAATCGTGTGGATTTTCGATCGAAACATTGTGCCATTATCAACGATATCAATTTTTCTATTTGAAACAATCAAACACAAAAAGTAACAATTTCAGTTTTAAGTCCGAATCTGACTGAATGAAGAGAGAATATTCAGAATTTCTTTTCACTCATCTGTCTTGACAGCCTATAAAGTTTGCTGCAATGATACTAATACACTGTTCAAAGAGAAATCGTTCGCGTTCGGGTCAAATATACGAATAGGAAATATTATATTCATTGATTCGGCGCAAAGCGCCGAAAAATTTTTGCATTTTCAGCCCCTAAAACGTCTAAAAATCAAGGAAATTTAATGTTTGACCAGCCAAAAAATTTGTGCCAATTGGCACAAACGCTCAAAATTTTTTGTGCCATTCCAAATTTTTTTGTGCCAAAAACCATGTTTTGGCACAAAAAAAAAACACTGCCCCACTTTCTTTACCTTATATTTTTATCAATTTTTTGGCCAAAAAACTTTTCGCAGTTTTCAGTATGGTTCTGGTTGAAAAAAAAATCTTGTGCCATTGGCACAAATTTTTTTGGCCTCTTGTGCCAAATGGCACAAATGTGTGTGCACAAAAAAACGCTGTTACAGACTGTGTTGCTAGTGCGATTTTCCACAGTGAACCGCGACATGCAGTGAACAAGATTTGAAACCTTGGAACAAAATATAAAATTGACATGACTATATTGTCCGTGTATATAGGTATATGTAAACTAAAGTAAACAATATTCATGTAATGAGTACATTGTATCTTGATTATCAGATTTGAAAAATATCATTTTTTCCATCACATTTTTTTTCTTCAACTTATTCAGATCTTACAAACGGAAAATCGCTTGATAATCAAAAATCAAAGTGGATGTATAGTCTGTTCTTCTTGAAATGCTTCTAAATGATGAAAGGGGAAAGCAGCAGTATTTCAGATTTTCACGATTTTCTGATAAACAATATAGTATAGGACTGGAAATTTATGAGCATACTGACCTAACCTTTAACAATTTTTCGCGTGAAAATTTTTATGGTAAGAGCTCTATGTAAATAATTTGGACGACAGTACCGATTTTGTCTCTTTTCTATTTGGAAGAATTTTATGAAAATGTACGCACATTTGATACGACTATACCATTTGAAAACAATGTCTAAAACAACAAACATCATTTCGACCATTCGACGATTTCTTGATAACCAACCAAAAGAAAGGTTTTCTAACAGCCAAGCAGCAATTTCTTCCATCTATATTAGTCAATAGTCGTTTGGTTAGCACTTTTTGAAGTTAATGTTACTCTTTTGGAATCAAGTCGTTCAGAAAAATCGTTAAACTGCAGCATAATTTTCATTCCTATGACGTTTTTTCTTCTTTTCTCTCTCATCTTCCTTCATAATCTTTTTGGTCAATGCTGGTGGATAGAATCTGCTGGGGTCATGACTCTCCCCAAAACCCCCAACGTACATGTATGGTCATTGTCACTCAGAATTTTCAGTGTGTACACCATTGATTGCAATCCGAAAAATAAATTCAATTGCTGATGTTGGCTTTGATCATCCAATTGCCGATGTCAGCCTTGATGCTGATGATCGATTTTTAAAAAAAATTTACTGTAGATATATCTAACCATTGCCGTTTCAACGTCCAGTATAAAGAGACATACGTGCAACTTCTTTTGTAATCAACTGAACGACAGATATGTTGAACTATCAAAGCTTGTATTATTGTTCTTTCGGTAGGTTAGAACTGTTCTTTATCAAATAAATCTTTAGTCATGATCGAGCAAAACTCATCGAATGGTCGAAATAATTCTCGTTCATGTGTAGGCGGATACTTTTTCAAATCGTACAGCCGCATCGAATGCGCTTCCATCTTTATAGAAATGCATATCTCTAGCCTGTTTTTCTATAAAATACCGCCAAATAGAAAAATAGTACAAATCAGCACTGTGGTCACATGTAAAATTTTTCACTCGAAAAATTGTTAAAGGTTAGGTCAATATGCTAATCAATTTTCAGTCATATGCGATACATTGTTTATCAGCAGATCGTGCAAATTTGAAATACAACTGCTTTCCGCTTTCATTGTTTAGAAGTATTTCAAGAAAAACAGCTACATCTACTTTGGTTTTTGGTTATCGAGGGATATATCGTTTTTAACATCTGTAAGAATAAACTGGAGAAAAAAGATGCGATGGAAAAAATGCTATTTTTGAAATCTGATAATCAAGATACGTAAAACTTATCTTATTGATGTCGTTTACTGTAGCTTTGATATACCTATGTACAGGCGGGATAGTCGTGTTGATTTCATACCTTGTTCACAGGTTTTAAAGTTTGTTCATCGCATGTCGCCAGTTTATGGAACATATCCGCCGCACATTTATATCAGCAAAACACAGTCTGTGTAGCCCCGTGTCTATACAGACTGCAGTCTGTGGAGCCGAGCAGAGTGCATACAGTACATAAATTCACGACTATGAAATTATGCATAGAATTATTCTTGTGTTTATTTCTTTATAAATGACAACATAGTCACAGTTGATCAGTGTACAAGAAAATATTTTGAACTCTGTTGAGCGTCTTTTCGATACATCTTAATGCAATGATCCAGAATCACATTGCAGAATTGGCCAAATGTGACGGCACGAAGCGACCCGTTTGAATGATTATCATAGTTCTATCCATCTTCCCTTTCACCAGTTCTACGAATTTTCGTCTAATCAATCTGGAATTGTTATATTTTTGACACATATTTCCTTCTGAATTTGATCATACCGATGACAGTCCAAAAAAACGAAAGATTGCCATCAGAAAGCTCACAGCAGTTCAAAATTCAATGATATAACATCAAATTAAGTTACAGTCAACATCCGCCAACTTACTGGTTTAGAAAGATGTAGATCAGAGCGTTCAATCCTGTACACGTGATCCAGATCAAATTGGTGAGAAAGCTGACCCATTTGTTTTGCACGAACACTGGCACTAAGAAGAAACCCAAAATTGTGAACAAAACGTTCACGCAAATTAGAAATGCTTGCAACAAAACGGACCATTCGCGTTTGCTGACGATCATGTTTTCGGTATTTACGACATTGTTTCTCTGGAAAAGATGAATGGAAAGGAGCAAAGTAATGCAACCAGAAGTTTATGGATTTCTCGAATAGCCTATACAATACAAAACTGCAGATAAGCTGCCATACTTTTAAAACATCGAGGCAGCAATCTCATGAACTAAGTTCAACACTGAAAAAATAAGAAACGATTGTTACTGTTGGGAATAAAGAAAAATTTTCGTTCATGAGTGGTCAGAAAAACTGAAAATTTTATCCCATAATCTCGTTAAATAGTCAAAAAATTTCGATGAATAACACTCTCAAATGTCAAACACTGTTCTACGCGAATCAAAAGTGGATGAGCATCGATGTCCTTTTTCATTTTGGTGTCCCCTTAGTCGGAGAAATACGTTTTTTATACGTGTATGAAGTTTTCAACAAAATTCTGCATCAAATTCAACACACCATTTTGATTTGCGCTACTTTTGCCATTAGAAATGCGAGTCTTTTTATTAAAAAAACTCTTCACGTTGAAAAAATAAAACAATAATTATACTCCGTTCATTTTAAGTGAGTCTTGGGGTTAAAAAATGTGCAAACAAACCCATGGGATGACGATGACCTGCGCTGCAGGTCAGCATGTTCATGTTCCATGTTGTAGTCTGACTGCTACAATTCAGTGAAAAAAGACGGTCACTTAAAAGGCCACGTGTAAAAAAGCAATTCGGTATACTCACAAATTTACAGTCACTGTAGATATGAACTAGAAAACCGTAAAGATATGAAATAATATGCTTTCAAGATTTTAGTATTTGAAGCATTCCAAGAAAAATTGATTATGAGTCGCTCAATTCATTTGTCAATCAGAATTTTTCCTAACTTTCTGCTCTCAATTGAAGCAATAGTTGTTATTCGGCACAACTTAACGATTAGTTCGTACTTTCGTGAAGGAGCGTTTATCCTTAGAACGAAAAAGAGGACAGCAACATGGCTGATTTTGAAACAATGAACTGCGATCTGATCGAGAAGGGGAGATTGAAAACATCGATGGTCTTATTCGCGCTTCGTGAATCTCCCTGGACGTAATGCAGAAGGTTTTTGAACTTGACCTTCTTAATTAAACATATTGTGGATAATTCAAGGTACATATTTAACACTGAATCAAAGAAAAGTATGAGAGAACAGTAATCCGTCCCATTTTCAAATGACAATGGGAAATCAGTACAGTAACTTTCTGCATCACGTCATAATATCAGGCCAACCATTTGTGATCTTGTAGCGCTTTTACAGTTTTTGCGTAAAAAGCGCACAATAACCTTTTTCGTCGATGTTTTTTAGGGCAGTAGTTCCTTTTGTCATTTCTTATCTATGTTATAAAACCGAATTAAAGAAGAGTGTGCAGAGGAAAGTCAGTGGTATAAGTATTTTTATGCATAAAACTTGCTAATTTCAAAAAATTCTGTCACTGACTGCTTGATATGATATCGCCTTCTAAGCAGCAGTTTGAGAATTGTTTCTTTGAGGGCCACTGTATTTCGTACTTCAGATTTGAAAAAGGCTCGAGTAGACGATTAGACATGACAAATTCCAAAATTTCCAGGCGTTAAGGGATCCCATATAAATTTGTCGCAAGTTTATATGGGATATCTTACTTTCCAATTCATTCCTTCAAAATATTTTTCAACCCCGTCATGATCTTTAGAATATTGAGTTTCTGCCTTTTTATGGAAATAAATATCAGTATACTCGTATATTCAACTGTAGAAAGTTGAACAGCGAAAATATTGCTTTTTTGTTGTTCCTGGAAGCACTCCATTTTTTCATTTGTTCCTCCAAGTAGTGACAGCATCATGAAAAACTTGGGGAAATTCATGCCATAATTAAAGAAACAACTGCGTGGTCGAATTCTGGAAGCGAACAAAACAAAGGTTGTGCTGTTAAACTTCGAAATGAAGAAACAAAATCATAAACCAATTTGACTTTTGTACTTGGGCATCGAAAGCATCAATTTTTGGTTTTTTAAAACATAGACATACGAAAATTTTCTCTGCGCTATGCGCCGAGGAGCCTTTTACATACAAAAAAATTTCTAATACAAGCGATTTTTGGCCACTCGTTTGAACCCGGTCGAATGGGGCTAGTAAAAAACAATAAAAATCAGAAAATTAAATCTTTTTATAGTAAGCTTTGAAGAAAACTACAATAACTGTGCACTCATTTCTCACACTCACATCACGTCATTTCACAAGGAACTATCGAATTTTATATACCTCATTCCAAGAATTAAATTGAGTTATAGTTCTAAACTTTATAGAAATTTTGTGATGATTTAAAAGTTCATCATATACTCGAAAATACGGTGGGTAGTTTGCTGAAACTTTCTCGTCTAAAGTATTCGGAGGTTGTAACTTTTTATAATGTTGGATTTTCACCGTTCGAAACTGAAATATTACCCTCATCTTCAGTTTGACCATAATACAAACGTAGCATACGATCATCAAAGTGATGAAGAACATATCGGCATAGAATTCCAACGAACGAAATAATCGCGAAACGGCTCTAGAATCGTCGTAATCCCAGGCGAAATATTCGAACCAGTAACGGACTGTTGCCCCATCGGGGATTTGATAAACGCTGAACCAACATAAACCATAAAACCAGCAAATGGCGATGTATATCTGCACAGATGGACAAGACCGGTGTTAGTAGAGTTCTTTTTGTAGAATCATGAGAAAAGTTCGAATTTTTTGACGTTTTGGGAAGTTTATTCTGAAGTTAAGGTTTCAGTGGTGGCGTTGCGCTATCAGAATTATCAAAATCAACGCGTCAACAAATCAGGTTTTTTTTATTTTTTCTCGACAGACCATCGGCTCCTCCTAGGGTCAAAATTTTACCGACCAATCCGAATTTTAACAAGCCAAAACTAAAAAGTTTGTAAAAGAATGAGGAAGTATAAAAAAAGGGTTTTTTCAACAAATTTATTCAAAAACACTCTTCAAAATCACAGTAGAAGCCCACATAACAGATCAACCATTTTGAATACATTGACAATCAAACACTGAATAATAAGGCTCACATATTACATCAGTCATTATTCAAATCAATCATCAGGGTTATTTTTGCAAAAGCCAGATTGCAGTGTGCAACTGGGGGGAAAAATTTGGCTGCACAGATGCATTTTTAATTGCTCACTCTAAAATTTATAAATTCGCCTAGTTTCATCAGAAAAATGATTAAAAGTTACTTCCCTTATATTTCATTCACTTCCCGTCAGTTGTAGACGTTCAAAGCTGAATTTCCTGAGTGTTGGACGAAAAATCAAAAGGCTAGCTAAAGTAACTTGTTTGGCGCCTAGCGCGAAAAATTTTGATTTCGACGTCGGAAAATTAATTTTTCCGGTACCTTCTCCCGCAATTTCCAATGATTGATTGTGATGTTTTCACCATTTGGTTGGCGAAAGCATTCAAACATTTTTCTAACATTTTCGATCTAATATATCTAGAGCCAGTAATTTAGCAATCATAATTATTTATGCTTGTTTTCAAACGTATAAAGCATAAAAAGGCGTGATAAGTATTTTACTTCGGACTTGGATATCGGTAATATGCCGGCGCTTAGCATCGGGAGAAATTTTCGGATTTTGATATTCGGAAAGTCGGAGAATGAATATTTTCAATATCTATTTCCTGAATGAAGGGTCTAATTTTTCAGTGAATTCAAAGTGCTTTCAATCGAGCAAACTAAACTTCAAAAGTTAGGCGAGCAACAAAGAATCTTCAGACAGGAGAAACCCTGCCATTTTCAGAAGCTGTGATGTCTCAATCATTTTCGAAATGCAAAAAGTAATGTTCACGAAAGTCGAAAATTCTAATGGACCACAAAACGATTTTGTGAATATAATCTAGAAAAATCTACGTTTTCATTAAATGTGTGAAAAAACAATATAAGGTCAAACATTCATCCACAATATGCTGATGTTTCAAAACTATAAGCATAAGCTACACTGACATTTTCCAACCGCACAACAGAAATGACACCAAGAACCATAAATGATTTGAAATGCGGCGCGAAGCGCTAGAAAATTTTCGGTATTTTTTGTATACAACGGATAAGAATGCATCTCCAGACAGGAAACTCACTTAATCAAAAGGGTCGTTAGGCTCTAATTTTTACAAGCCAATTTGGTTTGTGCCCCTAAATTTTTAGGAGCCAAACAGAACTTTTAATAGCCATGGCTCCTAATTGGCCTAAAAAAACCCAGCAACAAATAACTGTAACCTTATAGCGCAATGTATGTTGTCAGTTCACAATGTGATATTTTCTGCCCATGATATGTGTTTTTGCATAGTACAGTAATCTGAAGATTCGAACATTCAAAATTTTGTTCAATTTCCTGTCATTTTATGCTCTATTCATTTTAGAATGATTTATGCAGCGATCCTACGAGAGTAAGTTCCACACGGAAAAACTAGTAAAGCTTATTACTGTAATCAATGATGAAAATTTCTCGTCTATGAACGGTATACTGAGCAGCCGAAAATTTTCACCCACCTCGTTAAAATTTTCGACTATCGCTCAGGTGTCAAACACATTTCTATCCAAATCGAAAATGGATAAACATAGTGGCTTTCCCATTTTCATGGAGGAATTGGGCGCTTTTCAACAATGAAAAGTTTTCTATTTGGTGAAATACATATGTAAAATTTAAAATACTTTTGGTTATAGCTGGACTTGGTGAAATTTTCTAGCTACCTTGAACTCTTTTATTTGTAGTACAAAAGTCCACATCTTGAAAGAAGTGGTAGGATCATTAGTTCTGACCGAGTTTCATCAAGATAAAAATCGCATGAATACCGCAGAAGCTTGCACAGCCCACACGTTGATATGATTGAACTTATGTGCTGCTTTCAGATATGATTATTTTTCGACTCATCATTGTGCCCAATATAGAAGGTTGAATTTCTCATAATCGATGAAAAGTAACAATGGGAAAAACTGAACAATATGCAGAATAAACCCATAGTTCTGAGCTATAACCATTTGTTTTGAGAATCATTATTACTTATAAAACTCAGGCTTCAATATAACCAAGTTAATTGTTATTGCAGTTTACCTTTGTGTTCTTTTTCGAAAAGATCGTCTTCACCACATGGTGTTTACAGTAAATGCCGACAAATCTATTGATCGCCATGCAAAATATCATGGCCAAACCTGCTTCCCAAGTCGAATTCAACACCGAACCTATGGACGAATTGAGTAAATCGTGCCAAAGAATCATGGTTCCATTTTTGCAGAGTAAAGTCAAAATGGCTATACCCGGTCCGTTGGTCAATAATTGCAAAATGTCGGCGGCGCCTAAACTCAAAGCCAATAAGTAGAACGGCCGTTCCAATACTTTCTTGTCTTTGAGCATAGAAATTATGCAAATGACGTAAGGGATCAAATACAGTAAAGACAGCGTCGTTACGATGCATACGACCGCGATGTTATCACCGTCAACGTCGCATCGAGTCTGATTTTCCTCTTCTTGGGACATACTCTTAAAATTCAACATTTTTTTAGACAGAATCAAAATGACGACGGAACCGGATTCAGTGATTGAAGTGAACTAATTTCGTATTACATGTTGATGAAATAAAATAATCTAATCACCATATTAGCATGACGAACATATGGCCGACACCGACGAGAAGGAATGAATTAGAGAAACACGCAAAGTCTAAGTTTGTTGTATGACTATGGGTGATTCAAACCTGATATAATGTTACGTACGTCAGCACGTTTGGAAACTGATGACATGTTTGACCAATGAGGAACTGCGATCAAATTAAGACTGATAAGGTCACAAAATTCATTTAAAATTTTTATTGGTTAGAGCTTATGGACGCTTACATTAGTCAGGCAAGAACTCAGCGGTTAAAGCTTATGGACGCTTACATTAGTCAGGCAAGAACTCAGGAAACAGACATTTACATTGGATCAACGATTATTGGTGATCAGGTTCTGCACATACCTGAGTATTGCCTTTCAAGCTATTTTATCTATAGTCTGTTTTTCTTAAAATGCTTCCAAATAATGAAAGTGGAAAGCAAGTAGTATTTCAGATTTTTGCGATTATCTGACAAACAAAATATCATGTAGGACTGAAAATTTGCAAGCGTACCTAACTTTTAGCAATTTTTCGAGTGAAAAATTTTTGCAAAAAAAACTTTATGTAAACGATTTTGGCGCCAATACTCATTTGTGTCACTTTTCTATTTGGAAGCATTTTATAAAAAACGGACTATAAGTGAACCTGGCAGAAATCTCGATGGAACGTCAAAAACAATGGTGGTTAACGGCATATTGGACGCCTTTTATAAGTTCAAAGTAAATAGCTTGGGAGCGAAATGGAGGCAAATAATTCGGATAAATAGGTAGAGGATAATCTCATATGCATGTACCATGAAATATAACAGCATTTTTTAATTAAGTTAAAGTTTCAGAAACCCCATGAATAGCACTAAAAATCCCCTTTGCATGATTGTTGCTTGGGACACTGCACCACGTTTATTTTTACGATGCAATGATCCCATGAAAGTTAATTCAATACGGAAAAATTAGTAACCTTTTTACTGTAACTAATGAAGAAAATTTATCATCCATGAGAAATACCTGCAGAACCACTGAAAAATTCCTCCCATAGTTAAATGGTCAAAATTGTTCGAGTAACACTCATGTGTCAAACAAAGTCCTATCCAAATCATAAGAGACAGGCATGGTGGTTTTTCTATGATTTTGGCCTTCCTGTTGTCTTGATGAACTTTAACTTTTTTCTACAGTATAAAGTTTTATCAAATTGAACCTGTTTTTTGGTTACCACTGCATCGACCATTTAAAGATAAATGGAGTTCAACGGGATAGATTTTTCCAATATCTACTCGAACGCTTCATTGTATCGAAAACTTCAATTTTGGCGCATGACCATTTTAGTTGATATCAAAATTTTTATCAATATGTCACTGAAATTCTCATTTCTACGTTTTTGCGAAAGCTGGAATCTAAAATACCTATTCAGAAGGAGGAATAATAATTTTACGAAAGCTGGAATCTAAAATACGTATTCAGAAGGAGGAATAACAACAACTAAAAAAGGTCGGTGAAAAACGATAGTTTCGTGGATCTTGTTTCTTGAACCAGTCTTGGACTGAACTCATCAAAATTTTCGTCTCATAACCTGTATCATCATACTGTTTTCTTTTGAACTCAAAGCTACACACCATCGAAAAGTTGTAGAAAACTTTCGTGAATGAAATTTGTATGAAAAGCTTCCATTGCAATAATTTGCACAAGCAACAATGATAAGTCTACTTGCAAAACATATGCTTCGCAATTGAAAAATGCTCAGAGAGGAAAGATTCTTCCAGAATATTGACTTAGAAGTCGAAACAGTACAATTGCGTATTTACAACGAATCGAAACAGTACATTGCGGATTCGTGCAAAAATCTTGATGGTCAGCTCACAAGAATGACCAAAAATGACTTAGGCACCAGAAAAGGAAAAAATGAACGATATTGATCTTAAATTTTGTAGCTAGCTTCTTCATAACATATGTGAATTTAGCTGGCGTCAAAATCACTAGAGATTTTCTAGAAAACAACTAACGGATTACTATCGTAGATGACGTCTACGGTTACGGCTTGTCTGTTTTTCTCAAATATATCATATGTGAGAAGCAAAGCGCAGTTTTCCATGCTTGCCTATTTTGCACATTTATTGTGAGAACTTTGGCATAAATTAACAAAACAAAATGTTCATCTGGTTCAGTGTTTTTTTTCTGCACCGGGCTTTCTGCATAGTGCAGAAAAGCCAAAAAAAAATTCTGCCCTGTTACCACTGTTTTTCCCCCCAAGGCTTTTCCTTGAAATGGGGGAAGGAGTCAAAATATCTTACCCCATTTTCCCGAAGTCGTTTTTCGCTCCTAGACGCTTTATTTATGTATATTTGAGCTTTTCCAAAGCTTCTGCTGTTTTTTAGAGTCGTTAATTCATTGAAATTGAGGAAGGAACAAATTTCCAGCAAACCATCCAAGAGCATAATGATTCTTATAATTAAATGAGAAAACGACGGTTAAGTCCTCCATGATGACAAGTGAGAGCCCAGAAAACCTACTAATCTTTTTTGCGTATTGACATTCCGCCACACTGGAAAATCAATTTTCCAAACATTTATTTAAAAAATTACATTCAAATTTTGTGTTCATAAGTCGTAATTTCTAGAAATTTATATTTGAAAAATTTTAAAACCAGTAATTTATTCGCAAACTCTCATGAACTTGGCCGAAAAGATATGAGTAAAAGGAGTAGAAATTTCTGAAAACTAGTTCCATGAAGCTTTTGGATTGATTTTTCATTAAGAAAGGAATAATCGCTTCAAAAAGTCAACAGACTTGACGTATTGATCCTCCTCAAAAAATGCGTAAAGGAAAGAATGTGAATCTTCATTAAATATCAAGATAAAATATTGAAGATTACCAATTAAAACATGAGATAATACGTGTCAGATGACGAAAACTATTAGAGATTAAAATGATAAGTGAAAGTAGACATGCTAAGAGCCGTGCCTAGCTAGGAAATGAATAATAATGCTTATCAAAGTTATAACCGGCGCACCAAAATGCATCTTTTCTGTACCCGATGTGATCATACACATGGCTCGGAAAATTCCGCACCAGTGCAGAAATCAACAAAAAAATTCTGCACGGAGCCTAAAAAGCCTGCACTGTGCAGAAAAAACACTTGATCTGGTTTCAAGACGGCAAAAACGGCGGCGATATTCAATACGTAATAGATTGATACAAAATTTGAATTATGAAAACCATTTCCACCTCTTTCACAGAGTCGAAAACACATCTTCAAAAGTGACTTTTTGTTTTTTATAAAATGCTTCTAAATTAAAAAATCACAACAATCAGTAATGTCGCCAAAATCGTTTATGCACGGCATTTACAAGAAGATTTCTCACTCCTAAAATTTTTAAGGGTTGGTTGAGTATGATCACAAATTTTCACTACATATCAGCAAGAATGTATCAGCAAATATCTGCGTCAATTAGAGAGCTTGAAAATGACTATAATGATCTTTCTTGAAATACTTACTAAACCATTAGTCACAATGAACAGATAATTTGTGAACATGTGAGTATGCCCACTCCTACAATTTTTGATGGTACAATTTTACTGTAAAATTTTTGTATAAACCATTTTGATGAAACTACTGACTTGTGCGATTATTCGATTCAGAAGCCCTTTATGAAAAAGCTAACTGTAAAGATAGCACCATTGAAAGAAAGTTTGTGATATGGAGTGTTCCAATTCACTTGGTAAAAGGTTCAAAGTATTCGTCGGGTCTGTTTAAAGAGAATCATACATTCCCTCGAGAGATATGAATTAATGAAAATTCCTAATTAGATTAATGTGACGCTCTTCAAACTAGATGAAAATTCCTAGAAATTTTTCTCTTAAAATGCAAATTGGAATATTAATTCACGAAGGCTAAGCTCATTATATTATGTTTTATGAATAGCTTCTACATCGGAAAATAACACAGTTACTACCTTCAAAGTCGTTTTTTTACTGTATAATTTTCTGATATGAAAATTGTTATGGATCAGCCGAGTTTGTCCACAAATTTCAGCTTTATATTACACAATTTAATGGATAATTACAAAGATATAAAGCATTTATTTGGTTTCCAGCCCCATTTTTAACAATCATAGAAAGAAAGCAGTGCAAATGACGATAATCTAAATCGAGACGTAAAATATCAACAAACTTCTCAATTCAGTGAGAAGTTTTCACCATCACGGTGATAGTTCATGATAATACATATTCAGTCGAAAGAAGGCCAGTCGAAATTTTTCCGATTGCAATAATTTGTTGGGATCAATTATACTTCAGGCAAGTGAAGGACTGGTTGGTGATGTTATACATTTATTACTATCGTTATCCTTTTTGTGTCCTCAATTGCGCTTCATTCAGTCTTTATTATTCGAGACGCATTTTTATAGACTAGTAATGGAAATCCGTGCCAACTCTATTATTTTAAAAATTTGCCTATTTTTGATTCGGACGAAATAGAACATCAACACGGTAACTCGTCTCTGACTCGAGCTTAATGTTTGGGAAGGGCATAGACTCCCTCTGCTGTCGTCTAAGTCTACTGTAGTTTTGCGAAGTTTCCTGCTAGAATTTATGCGAATTCGGACGTGAGATTTCACATAGTGTATTGTTGAAGTACTGTCTGTAAGCTGCATGTTTGTATAATCTCAACACAAAAGAATTATATTGATACTATTATACTTTATTCATTTTGAAATGATCGATGCAGCGATCCCAAGAAAGTAAGTTCAGTATGGAAAAAACTAGTAAGCTTGTTATTATCATCAATGAAAAAAAATTTGTATTAGTGAGCGAAAAAGGGAACAGCTGAAAATTTTTTGAGTAACTTGAGTGGTCAAAATTTTTCGATTAGCACAAAGAAATCGACAGTGAATAAGCATGATGTTTTTTCAGTGATGATTTTTTCCAATTCTCACGAAGAAATTTAGAGTTTTTCTACAATATAAAATTTTCCACAAGTAAGAATTGTATATCAAATTAAATCTACTCTTTAGGTTTTTGCTGTCCATTATTTTAAATTGAATAGGCTATATTTATCAGCGAAGCGCGAGCGAATACTTTTGAACTGAAGATTACTACTGAACTTTTGAAGAGTTTGGTTGGATTAGATAGGAATCTGTTGATCATTGTAATATTGCAATTGTTGCTACTTTGGTAAATTTGCAACTTTTAACGTCGAAGTCGAACACGGATACCTATGCAAATTTTCCCAATAATCCAAAAGACCTACATTAGCAATAAGCAATAAACAGAAAAGTGGAAATAATTTTAAAACCAGAAATATGGGAATTTTTAGAAACAAAAAAATGCGTAGCCAAGGTTTAACAGCGGGAGGTTTTCTCGTGGTCAACAAACAACAGGCTTATTTTTAGTTATGAATAAATGAGAATGTAGATAATGAAGTCACGCAGAGTTTTTCCCGGATTAGAGTAGCTTTTTGAGAGCGATTGATACGGATCACTGGGGATGTGTTGTGGGTGTTTTTGCTGTCGAGAAATGCAAATCAGAAGCAAATCACCTGCCCCGGGAGTGTTGCAGTAAAACAGTTAACTATTAAACTAATTCACTATATGATTCAACGCTTCAGCAGTAAAAAAATTTTATGTTCATATTCAACTACTTGCATTCAGTGGTTAAACAATTCAATTTTGTGATCATATACAATTATTCAAAAAATTACAAGAAAGTAGAAGCAAAGTTCAATCCCCTTTTTACAAGCTACAGAAACTCGTGCGAATTTCCGAAATTAAGAAAAAAGATTACTTTGATTTTGAAGATTATTAAAAAATAGTGGCTTGATAGAAGGTATATTACATCATTTGAATATGCGCAGCAGAAACATACTGGAAAATTAGCAGCAGGAAATCCTATCTGGGAATGACTTGCGTTAAATGTGTCCCCAACAGTAGATCATAGAACTGATATCAGGTAATCATGTTTGTAGCAACTAGGCAGTTCCTGTCATCTGCCACTCTGTTTTTTCTAGATTGTTCTCCTGAGTAACTCCAACCGTAATTCTAGTTTTGGTTCACTTACTCATGCACAATAATAAACACAAATCATTGTTTCGTACCGATTCAAGGAACCAGCTTTTTCTCAAAATGAAAATCATTCGGCTGATAAGAAAATACGAACTGTCGGTATAGTCGATACACAAAGTCAAACTTGTCTAAAATTGGCAACCAAGGCGATACAGGATGGTCGTATACCTTCAAGCCTCTCATTTGCATCATTTTAGTTATTTGGCTACTGTGAACGTTGTATGTATTGTTGATAAAATCACCGGGCCAACGCTGAAGGATATTTTAATTGGTGCTCTTTGCTGTATTTTATCTTTACTGTACCCTGGATTAAATTCGTTATATACTTAATTCCTTTGAAAAAAATTTGGTCATTGTCAACTTCGAATGGTCAACTTGGTCATGGTTGAGTATGAGAAACGTGATAGTGGTTGGCATGAGCCACACGACAACTGGATACATTAGCCAGGACTATGAATGAGAGATGTGATAGTAGTTAGATCAGGGGCCGATTTCATCAAAGAGACTTAAGCTCCAGTTGAGCTGCAGCTTAAGCTATAGCCTAAGTCTATATGCTATACCATTGCTGTTAAACTGCAGCTCAGCTGTAGCTTAACTCATACACACAAAACGTATCGGGAAAGTTAAGTTACAGCTAAGCTGCACATTAACGACAATATTATAACATATAAAGTTAAGCTACAGCTTAAGCTGCAGCTCAGCTGGAGCTCAAGTCTCTTTGACGAAACCGACCCCAGGACTATGTGATTAGAAATGCAGTCAAAATTTTCGCTGGTAAGTTGAATTATGGCTAACTTTGCCACACGAATGGAAAACCGATTCTGTGCTGACTTTTACGGCTTAATATGCTTTGAATTGGGAGTCAAAGATAAAGTCAAAAAAGCAGGTTCAATTTGACGTGAGATTTTCATGGAGTGGAAAACTTTGTATTGCAGCAGGAACGCTCAATCTCTTCACGTGAATAGGGCGGGCCGAAGTATTGAATGCGATTTTGATTTTGATAGAGCTACTAAATGCTGAGGCTGTTTCGAGTACTCGAACTCGAACTCAATTTTTTTCAACTATTTTTTCGAGTTCTTTTTGAGTTTAAACTGTATAATATAATGGAATTATGAAATACTTCTTAATCTTCAAGATAAAGATATGTCATTAATTAGATATATAAAAAAGGTATAATTGGTGTGGTAATACAAAATGCGTTTGATTAAAATAACAATCTACTTCTACCTGCAAGTATGACACAAATAGTGACTGCATAAAATTCTATACCTAGTACCCACCTAAATAATGACTACCTATAGTCTGTTTTTCTTAAAATGCTTCCAAATAATGAAAGTGGAAAGCAAGTAGTATTTGAGATTTTTGTGATTTTTTGAAAAACAACACATCATGTAGGACTGGAAATTTGTGAGTGTACTGAACTAACTTTTGCCAATTTTTCGAGTTAAAAATTTTACAGTAAGAACCTTATGTAACCGATTTTGACGACAGTACTGATTTGTGTCACTTTTCTATCTGGAAGCATTTTATAAAAAACAGACTATACGCTGAACAGTTTATTTTACTAGAAATAGAATGGAGTTTCATAACACCTACTCCTACAGAATACTGAATGTTATGCTAAATAACTTGACTATGCAGGTACCTAGTTCGTTTGTACCAGGTGCATAATGATATTGACTAGCATTTATGTAACACAATGAACGCTTATATACAACAGTGAATTACTCGAAATTTTTAAAACTCGAACTCAAAAAAGCACAGGGGACCGAACTCGAACTAAACATTTCCAAAATTCCCTGATCGAAACAGCCCTACTAAATACAGAGCTACCAGTTATGGAAGAAAATTATTGGTCTCTCTGTTTTCCATTCTTGAACGAGAAAATTTGTCTCATTGACTACAGTAATATGCTTTTTACTTTTTCTGTCTTCAATCTACTTTCGTCGGCTCGCTGCAAGCGATTCCAGAATTTTAGTTCTCAAACTGTTATCAGAAGAGAAAACTGATGCAAAGGCAAAATGATCATAGTCTGCCTTCCGTTTTCAATTTAGAAGTATTTTATAGAAAGATGATCATTACATCTTTGCCTGCAAAAATCGACTTTTGAAAAAGATCAACACTTTTAGGTTAGTTCAACCCAAAAATTTCGTGAACAGAACAATTTCTTAGACACAAAAATCATCCCAGTGACTAACTCAAATCCCATGGGCGCCCTCACACCCCCATAAGTCGCGCGACGTCTCTCAAAAAACACGACCATCTACAATCCGGAAGAGAGCAAGAGAATTTTTTTAATTAGCAACCAGTGGCGAATGTCTGCTTTTATGTCTGCGCCCGAACGGTAGAAATATAATCAATCTAAAAGGAACGAACGTGTCTGATTGAAACGTTATTTGATCGAGATGTACTTCGAAAAGAAACTTCACATTTTCATGCAAAAAATGTAATAGTCTCATTTTGACGCCCATCAGTTTGGAACTTCTGTTTTAAGCATTAGAAAATGGAATTGAAAGATTTTACTTTATAATTAGAATCGAATACAAAGAAGGCAGACAAGCAACGAATCGGGAACAAAAAAAATAATTTCTTCAAAAAAATAAGTAGAAGTATACAAGTCACAATACTAGCAGATGTTTTATCAACGTACGATGTAAGTCCAATAATGCACAATTTTAAAGAAATGCAAGGCAAAAGTAGTTTCATACGATGAATGGAGAGCAAACATAATTGGCCAGGTAGAGAAAACTATTCGTCATATCTCTCTGCTCCTCGGCCGATATTTTCTACCCTGTGCCAAGGGCGAATCCCGCTTAATCCGGAGCTTAATCTCAAACCCTTTTTGCGGCAGCTGATGCTCTTTCGAAGTGCGTAAAATTTGCTGATTGTATCATTTTATCATCATTATTTACTAACATCTTACACTTGTTCTACAAGGGCAGCAACTCTGATGGAAAATTCCACATCTATCGGAATCATTTTGGAATATCACGAGGAAAGAGAAGCTAAAAATGGCACACAAAACCCATTTTAAATGCTACTTCACATCCGTTGGGAAATAAGGGCGTGATAAACTTTTTCGGGTCTCCGTTTATTTGATAAATTTGATATCATATATTCAGTATAAGAATTGATCGAATTCGATAAACAGTAATATTGCAAAACCTTCAGTGTTTATCTTGGGTCACAGTTTTGTTTCTTTTTTTATAAAATACTTTTGAATTTAAAATGACAAAAATCAGTATTCTCGTCAAAATCGTTCAAAGACAGATTTTATAACATTATTTTCCATTCCAAGATTGATGAGCTGCATCCTCATCATCATCTTTTTTTTCACATTTTGTCATCTTTTAAGCTGACTGAATCGAACTGGAAACATGTACACAACTGACATCACTACACATCATTCTTTTTCTTTTCGATTATCCAAATGCATCAGGTATGAGCATAGAGAGAATGAAGGAAATAGAATAAAAATAAAATTTTGGGTTTAGAGTGAAAACACGATAACCATCGTTCTGTTCGCTACTAAAAAAACTAACTCGGAAATGAAAAGATTTCGATTTGTGTCGCAATTTCCCTTCGCCCGACAGACAACAAACAGGCCTCGTAAAAGGTCATTTATGCTTGCCTTTTCCGATGTAACGGAATGAAAGGAAAGTTTTCGTTCCGTTCGGTTGGAGGTTACCGTCGGTCATTTTCCGCAAAAATGCAGTCATCCTTTCTAAACGAAAGTAGATTTTCAGGCTGAACGTTTGAGCTGCCGACGAACCTTTCTGTCGGAAAAACAAGTATAAATGATCTTTGTTCCTTTAAAGCCCAATTCAAAAGTGCAGTCGCCGATTGAATTCTAGGAATCGGCGACAGTCGCCGACAAAAATATCCCAAGATTTTTGCGCTACTGAATTGGACTATCTGAAAATTGCCTATTCATTCTTAAGATTCGCCGATTGAATCCTAGGGATCGGCAACAGTCGCCGGCGACAAAAATCATAGGATTTTTCACTTCTGAATAGGGCCGGATGAAACCCCAATGCTCCAGGGACCTGTTGCATAAAACACTTTTAGTCGTCACAAGTCCTACAAGCTAAAAATTACTTGTGAATTCCGCTGCATAAAAGTTACAAATTACATGCTACAAGTACAAGTCCTACAAGTGAAATTTTTACAAGTGCTACAACTGTAATTTACAAGCTGGTGTTGCATAAAAGCATCTCTAACGATTACAAGTCCTACAAGAGAAATTTTACAAGCGCGGCGTTGCATAAAACTATTTGTAGCTACAAGTCAGTTACATAGTTAAACATTTCAACACAAATTTTTTGTTGAATTTAGTCGTACAAGGGCATTGCACAAAAGTATTAGTGCTACAATTGTAAAAAGGCTTGTAACGTTTTAACGTGCGATAGACTTACAAGTCAAATTTCACTAATAAATAATTAGTTTTGCTGAATCTTCTTCTTCTTTACCATTTTGTTTTTCAAATTTAATTGTAATAGATGGAGCAGCCATTTTTCTTTAGAGTCGTATAAACTTTACCAATTTTTATGGATTAATTCGTTGTGATATTTAACTCTTAGTAAAATGTAAAAATCAATTACAAGCCCTGCAAGTGTTTTTCACATACATGAACGCAGCGGGGGTGGGACGATTTGCGGGATGAGTGTACACCCACTCCAGCGAAAAATTCGCCCTATATTTTGTACAGGAACATTACTGGGATTTGGCGCTCCCCCAAAAATTTTTCTCCCGTGCACTTATGGTTTTCCGTGTTTAGGCTATTATGGGTATTTCAAGTATCAATTCTGAAGACAATTTCATAGAAGAAAATAATAATACACGTCGACAATGAATATTTCGTCCTAACTGTCAAAAGATTTTATGCAACGGTTTTCCGTACACTTGTAATATGCTTGTAGAACATGTAAAATCGCCCTATAAAAATGCTTTCATAAAAAATGCATGTAATTTATACTTGTAACCTCGAAAAACTACAATTGTAAATTACAAGTATTGTAACATACTTGTACGACTTGTAAAATTGACTCTGGGCTAGTAATGTTTTGCTTATAGACGAAAAATTTATATGCAACGCCAACTTGTATGACTGGTTAACTTGTACGTTTTATGCGAAGGGCCCCAGAAGAAAAAGTCTCACGAATCCTCTGTTTACTTCAAGGACAAATAGTCCATTTTGAACGCTTGTAAATTTAATTATTCGTTTCTGGAAACTGAAGTTTATTATCCAGAAGCATTTGAACAATAACAAACTATATGGAACATTTTTTCGAAATAAAATCAAATTCGCAATTATTGTACGTTAGAATACAATAAAATATGGCGATAAAATACTATCAGATATATTGAATACAAAATTTGCAACACAAATATAAAAAGATTCAGTTCATATTCAATCTAAACTCCAATCTATCGGCTTTTTACCGTATTTTTCGACTAAAATTTCGTTCACTCGGGTGAAACAACGGCAACCGAAAAATTTTGTACATGACAACGGCGATGGGTGAGCCGTTTTTATAATCGAATGTTTTTTGACGTCGATTAATTTTTCTTTCTTGTGGGCGAAACCGCCCCATAACAAAAATACCACGCCCGTACAATCTTTGTTGACGATTTTGATGGCCGAATCGGTGAAAGTTTGCCAACCGACAGCGGCGTGCGAATTGGCGTTGTGAGCTCTGAAAAAAAGAACAATTTCTCATTATACATGGATTTTAAATTTTTTTTTCTTCATTTTTTCGAATGCCAAAGATATTATTGAGCTGAAATGCACTTTCGTCTAAAAACTTCTAATTTCAGTTGTAACAGATTGCATGTGTTGATCACATGACGATTGTAATTCGATCAGAAATCAATTTCTGAAATTTCTATGATAATGAAGTTGCCACAGACCGAGATTTTTTTATTTTTCCTTGACTGTAGGCTCCTGGGGTCAAAATTTTACAGGCCAATACTAATTTCAACAAGCCAAAACAAAAAAAAACTGTGAATAAATGTAGTAGTAAAAAACAATGTTTTTTTCAGCAAATTTATTCAGAAACACTCTACAATCACAGTCGAAGCCCACATAACAGATCAATCATTTTGAATACATTCTTAATCACACACAGTATAATAAGGCTCACATATTAGACCAGTCCTTATTCAAATCAATCATCAGGGTTTTTTCGCACAAGCCAGGTTGATCTGTAACTTGAGGAAAAAAATTGGTGCCACAGATTAATTTTTAGTTCCTCAGTCTAAAATTGATGAATTTGCTTAATTTTATCTAAAAAAATGATTAAAAGTTACTTCCCTTGTATTTCATTCACTTCCTGACTTTTAAAACTGAATTTCTTGAGTTTTGGGTGAGGCTAAACTGATTTGTTGGGTGCCTACCGCCGAAAAATTTTGATTTCGAGGCCTCTAAAACGTCGGAAAATGCATTTTATTGCACATTCTTCTGCAACTGCCGATAAACGATCATGATCTTTTCACTATTTGTTTGGTGGAAGAGGCCAAATCTTTTACCTCCATTGTGGATCTTAAACACCTGGAGCCAGCAATTCACGAAGCATAATTATTTATCAGAAGCGATTGTTTTCAATTGATATAAAGCATTAAAAAGCGCGATTTCGGACTTGAATAGCACCGGACAATAAATTTTAGATTATGATATTCTATAGCATTGGGAAATGAATACTTTTAATATCTTTTTCCTGCATGAAGGCTTTATTTTTTTCAGTGATTTCAATGTGTTTTCAGTGGGGAAAACCAAAATTCAAAAATTAAGCGAGCAACAATGAATTTGGCTTCGTCAGATAGCAAGAACCTAGGTCGTTTTCATATGCCGATGATGTTTTAATCATTTTCCAAATGTAAAAAATCGTGTTCACCAAAGCCACAAATTCAAAAGCGCCGTAAAACGATTTTGTAAAAATCTAGAAAAATCTCGATTTTCCTCAAATACGTGGAAAAAACAAGACAAGGTCAAATATTCATCCATAACACGCTGGTTTTTCAAAGCTATGCGCATAAGCCAGGCCGACATTTTATAAACGCAAAACAGAAATGATACCAAGAATCATAAATGATTTGAAGTCCGGCGCAAAGCGCCGAAAAATTTTTGGTATTTTAAATTTCAGAATACATAAAAGTGCATCTCCGCACAGGAAACCCTATAGCCTAGGGTGGTTAGGCTCTAATTTTTACAAGCCAATTTGGCTTGTGCCGCTAAATTTTTAGGAGCCAATCAGGATTTTTAGGAGGCGTGGCTCCAAATTGGCCTTAAAAACCCTGCCACAGACTTCACCATTTCCAATTTTTGGAAAAATTTTGAAAATCCAAACGTTCCTTTAACTCTTCGGATTATCTTTCAGATCGCTAGCACATTATTTTTCGTATAAGAGCCTATCTCATCTTTTCAAAATTTGATAACTGAATTTTCTTTTTTCAAATTGTTAACCAAAATGGGTCCGCATTTTCGACAAGTACTGTGTCAACTCAGTTGATGAATTTTCGCCTTGAGAGCAACATCCGAATTTGCACCTGATCTGAATATCTGAACGGCTGAACGAACAAGAATATATTAAACTTGCCTCCCAAAAAACGCCTACGACCCAAGGAACATCCGCAAAGGATCTCTTCGCACAATAATCAGCTTACTCAACAGTTAACGTCGCATTCAACAATAAAACGCCAGATTTCGCCCATTTTTCTAAGCACCCGTGATCAGGCGGTCTAAAATTGTCGAAATTCGTCGACAATTCTTTGAAAATATTTTTCAACGACGGGGGTGGTTTGGTGCCTTTCTGAACCGAAAACGACAAGCCGTGTGCCTATGGAAGTAGATATAGTATATAAATTTACCGAGACACTAAACTTTCTATTCATTTCATTTACATGTGAATTGACATTAGAAATTTGGTTAAAAATTAAATTTGTCCAGCCACCTGGTGTTTGGATGGGAAAATCAAATACATTTTTGGGGGAGTGGATCAGCTGATCTGATACAACTCATTTGGAGGATGGACTTGGTCACTACTAACTGAGTGGTGAAAAATGAATTTTAGCCCCGCAAATCACCAGAAATTTCTCAAAAATAAACACTTCAAGTCACAAATGACGCCGAAAATTAGGGCTGCGATAGTGGCGGAGTGACGAAATCATTAACCTGAATGGGAGGCACTACTGGGAATTCTCTTGAAGTCGGATATAGGGGGGTACATTTAGAAAAATGTATTGTTCTTCTAATTATCTTTGTCAAAGAATTCGAATTAGCATAAGGTGCCCATGCTTTTTTACATCATTTCGCTGGAGAGCAGAGGTCCCCAAGGTCGAAAATTTAGGTAGGGGTAAAATCGTAAATTTTAAGGGTAGTACTTGAAATATGCCGTGACCTTTTTTTTTTGCTCCCAACTTCTTGCCAAGGAGGGGGGAGTTGTAGTACTCTAACCACATAGAACTTATATAAATGAATAATGCCCTTACTTTATGCTTTTTACAGTCAAAAAACATTTACTGGTTCAACTCCATTTTCCAGCTCCCAATCCTGCAACTTTAATGCACTAATTATACATACAGAATAGTCACACTTTGAAGACTGTTATGCCAACTGATTCCTGCACATTTCAAGAATCGGGCACAACCATACATGTAACGGAGCTCCGAGGTCTGGGGGGGGGGGGGAGTTGGAGCACTTTTTTGGGGCCGGGGGTCAGTAATTCCCAAAATTTTGGGGGGAGGGGTCCCTGAAGGAAAAAAAATTCGATTTTTTTCATGAAAAATGTCCGAAAACGGTTTAAAAAGTAGTAATTTTTGTCTAAAAAATGATAAAATATGTACTTATGGCGCGAAGCGCCGAGAAAATTGACGTTTTTGACCATTTTTTGTTCAAAAATTGACATTTTTCATAGAAAAAATGACATTTTTCAGTATTTTTCCGACTAAAACTATGGGGGTTCCTAGGGCTACCATATGGCTAGCCATAGGATTGGAAAATCCTGGGGGGGGGGCGGTCGCCCAATGGCTAGCCATATGGTCGACGATTTCTGGGGGGGGGGGGTTCCCATAGCACTTCCCCCCCCAATTACATGTATGGGCACAACATATGTTTGGAAACATTGTTTCAACCAGCATCTTCAGCAGTATGGGCTTATCCCATCGCTGATTAGGCTTGGAACAGTGCTTCCAATTGAAAGTCCTGATGCTGAATGTGACTTTAGTATTATTAATCCCATTAGACTATGAACTACGAGTTTGAAACCAAATACCACTTCTGATCCACGTCAGCAGACCTCACATGTCTCAACTCATAGCAGGAAAGTATGCCACAGTTTGGGTAACCATATGCGCACAGAAGACCCAACGCAGAAGCAGGAAAAAGGAAAGGAGAGCATGAAGAGGAAGAATTTTAAGAACATAATGTTTTTCTTTCCAAGGGGCGATTTTTTGATTAATCACATATACTTAAGTCATTATTTCATCTCCCAATTATATTTATAATGATTTCCTATGGCACATAAGTTGCATACTTTCCCATTATCATTTGCTCAGTAAATGTGTCAAGAAGAGCAGTGAGTAATTCCTCAGAATCACACATTCTGCAATTTTTCTCGAATTAGTATAACCTACTGGGGAGAGGATAAAGTCTACCAAAATTTTTTGCTTTAGTGAGCTGTTTTTATGGGGGTAGTAAATGAATTTTCAAATCTAAGACGGGGGTAATACCCCCCCATACCCCCCCATGGGGTGCTCTGCTGGAGAGGCACGTGTTCTTTGATCTTCTCTTCTGACCAAGCATACCGGTCGCTTAGATCATTTCACACCAGATAACAGTATTTAGAGAGTGGTTTTTGAACTTATTTAGTCAAAAACATATCTCGTAACGAAAAAATAATATCGTTTTCTAATAAGATTTCTAATACACCGGGAGTAACGAATGATAGTATCCTCTAAAGAGCAACTCCTAGGTGAGCTAGAAGATTTGAAAGGTACCGTCATGTCAAATTTCAAAATGTCTATTTGAACAGTCTTATTTTGATCACCAAGGTAACTGGAGCCATACAGCTTTTTAAGGGCAGGGTAAAAATTTTCTGGCTTAAAAGTTCAAAAATAGTTAAGAACAGTAATTGTTGTCTAAAATGACAAAAATATGTCTTTATGGCGAGAAATGCTAAAACAATGTTTTCGACCATTTTTTCGTCCGAAGCATACATGTAATTGGGGGAGGGGAGGAGTGCTATGAGAACCCCCCCCAGGATTTTCCAATCCTATGGCTAGCCATATGGTAGCTGTTGGGGAAAAATACAGAAAAATGTCAATTTTCGAACAAAAAAATGGTCAAAAATGTGAATTTTCTTCGAAATGGTGTACGCATGCTGAGCTCTCTTTGTAGAAAACGGCTTAAAGTGTGCATCTTTTATAACTCGTCTCGAACAAGATAGACTTTCTAGCATTTCTTTCACTACCGCTTTCAAATTGCATTTCTCGGTGTACCGATTTCTTTATTTTATTTTTTATGACGATTTCATAAAAATTTTCCGTTGTACCCAAGTCAGGACTGTCGCGAGTAAAAGTTTTCCAAAAATTAAGTTTCATAGTTTTTTGGCTCCAATTTTTATTTCAGAATTTTGTTACTGATCATGAATCGGAAGAGAAATTGGAATTTAAAATCGACTCTACGAAGTATAAGGTCACTTTCGAACAATTGACAGTTGATTACCTATGTCTTAATTACATTAGACGGTGCACTGGAGGAGCTGTAGAACTAAATGATTTTTACTCAGTCCGAACTAAGTTTTCACTACACCTTGTAGAATTAGGGCATTTTGCAACTTCTTTCTCAAACATGTATTCTTAACCACCTGACCGTCGTCATGATAAGGATCCTGACCCAAAATGACGACTTTCACTTGATCGAGCGGCGTGACATTAAAAGCGTTAAAAATTAAGCTTTTAGGCGGAAAAATCTTCTTTCCCTTCGCGTATTGAACGTCTAGAAATTTTTCTATCGATTTGAAATATTGTTTACTGAATTCTGCTCGTAATTTCGATCGCCAATTCTTGTCGACAATTAAATCCGGTAGCCAAGACGAATCGTATTCAATAGGGGTAGTTTTAATTTCGAGCGTGTTCAAAGTTGTCAACGACGAATTTGACGTAGGAATTTTCGATGTTATTCCATTTGACGTTCCGAGAACGTGATTATGTTCTTCGGAAATACGAAATTTTTTGCCGGCTGCGATGTGCTCTCCTAAGTTTGTGAAACGTGTTACTCATGAGAAGTACATCGGAAGCAAGCTGATTTAGAGGGCCAATGAAAATTGGGCAAATCATCACGAAAAAATTAGAAGCCAATCTAGCTAATGGAAAACAGCCTAAACAGTATAAATATAAATTTCAATCTTTCGTGAAGGAAAATATGTCAATCGCTAATGCGTCAAAAAAAGAACAAAACGCATTTTTTAAATTTTCTAATGAATCACAGCTGATGAAGTGAATGAATCTATAATGTAAATTTACGACCTGACTCAATTAACCCGTTTTTATGTTGAATAAATTCTCGACTTTCACATATGCTTGGCGAACTTCTCGAACAGTTTCCCGGAAAGGAGTAATTTTGGAGCTTTTGCGTCTAGATGTAAGTTATATGCATAAATGTTGGGAATATGCTAATTTTTTCGGTACTGCGCGCTGTTCATTGGAATAGGATATGATCTCTTGACCAGTTTAGCAATCCGATAGTATCTGATTTTTTCAGATCTGACGCAAACGAGCGGTACCTCCTTGGATTATAGTTGACATTTCAAAAATTTGAGATACTATTTGGTTCAAAGCTGATAAAAAGTCAATTATTTGAGATCCACATAAATTCTTCCTGACTTGGGTTACATAATTCGTATTCGATCATATTATTCATACATCAATTGGGTCTGAGACAACGGGGCTCTGAGGTCAGGGGTAGGGCGGGCGACTTTTTTGGGGCCGGGGTCACAGATTCACAAAACTTTAGGGGGGGTCTTTGAAGGAAAAAAATTTGATTTTTTCAGCAAAACAGTCCGGAAAACGGTTCAAAAAATAATAATTTTCGTCAAAAAAACTGTAAGGAATGTATTCATGGAGCGAAGCGACGAGAATCCTGACATTTTTGATCATTTTTTGTTCAAAAATTAACATTTTTCAGCCCAATCGCTAGCCATATGGCCGACGATTTCGGGGGGGGGGGGGTGTTCCTATAGCCCTTCTCCCCAATCACATGTATGGTCCGAGATCCAAGATCTTTGGAGGTTAACACTGAGACCTTCCTTTTGGTAGTCAACATGTCATAAAGGAATCTCAGCAGGCAGAAATGTACTATCACCGTTGTTCTCTCATTAGCCTAGGCGTCTTTACTTGATAAATATTAAGCCATCAGGAAATGAGCCGATCTGCTCATGTTTTCAATCAGTTATAGGTAGTGCCAGTGACGTCAACCAGCTAAAGAACCAAGCAAATCGGCTAGGAATCAGCCATTCCATAATTTGGGCAAAACGAAAAAAAATCGGACAGATTTCGAGCAGACATGTACGGCAAGAATTTTCGTGGGGGGGGGGGGGGGGTAGGTTTCACAGGCTTTTCATCGAGGGGGTGGGGGGCTAGGTAAGCAAAAAACAAAAATAAAGTTCCACAAGCGTGGTTTTCATACAAATTATGCATAAAAATCATCAAGAAAATTGTCTTCGAAAACGTTCAAGGGCGTGTTTGACGAGTTTTTTGGGCCAGATGGATGTTAAGGGTCTATGTCAGGCAGTAGTATTCACCCCCTTTCATGTATGATTTCGATTTGAAAACACGCAATGCAACTCTAAGGTTAGGCAACTAACCCCCGTGAGAACTTCTGATCATGTCAAATTCCACGAGAAACTCCACCAGAAATTGTCTGCCATATTGCTAGCCGTAATGTGACCCCCTCAAAATTTTCTAGTCCTACACCTGAAATGCTCTAGCCTTAGGAACCCCCGGGGTCGGAAAAACTGAAAAAGGTCAATTTTTTGGTAGGTCATTTTTGAACAAAAAAGGCGGTCAAAAAAGTCGATTTTCCGGCGCTTCGCGCCACAAATATACATTTTCATGGTTTTAAGACAAAAGCTACTATTTTCAAACTGTTTTTCGGACTTTTTGAGGCAAAAAAAAACCGAAATATTTTTGTTCGATGATCTAGCCCACTAAAATTTTGAACAATTGATGACTCCACCCGCAAGAAAGTCGTTTCACCCTACAGACGTCGGAGTTCCGTTACATGAAATATTAATTGTGTCGTTTATTGGCATAATGTAACCTTCATGGATTTTTCTATACCGTCGATCCGTACTGCATAGAAATCCAGTGAAAAATTTACATACCTTCCTTCCTACTCATTTCCGTACTGTACGAAAAAATTAACTTTTGCCTTACAATCTTGACGACCATTATATAAAGCCTTTTTTCCCTCAGAGATTTTTCCAACAAAAACATCATACCTAAAATTTTTCACATGTTTCGAGTTTTTGACATTTGAAATTCTGGAAAATGGACCTTCTCAACACTTGAAAGCTCTAAATTTTCAGTCTAAAAATGATGTTTCATCGTTTTCCAACACGAGAATGTTCATTAAGTTTGAATAGTTTCAAGCGATAAAAAAATTTTGTGAAGATTAATTGAAAAATCGTCAAAATCTAAACGCAATACAGAAGAATTCCGACGACAAAATAAATGACGAAAACAATCAAAGGTTAGCTGATAAATGAAGGTAGACAATAGACATGCTAACGACCGACTTTAAGCTAATAATAACAATTAATAATAAATAATAATAATAATAAATACTAATAATAAATAACAATTATTTACAAACGCGCAGAAAATTTTCAAGATTTCAACCTTCTGAGAGAGTGAATGCATTTTTCTTCCGTGAAATACCGAAAATTTCGTGAAGGTTTACCGTAAATATACCAGAAAAGTCCGTCTGGCAAGGAAAAACACTGCACCTAATGTTAAATTTTTTTTCTGATTCTTATGAATTGCTCAGTCTGGGAACGTCAGAATTTTTGAGTAAACAGTGCCTGTAAGAAGTCCGAACAGTTGGGGGGAAGGGTAAACTCAAAATTTTGGGGTGGGGGTCCCAACATTTCCAAAATTTTGGGGATGGGGTCGAAAAAACCCCCAAAAAGTCGAAAAAATTTTTTAAATTTCCCTAGAAAAGGCCAAAAAACCACTTTTTTCCGCATTTTTCCGAGTTTGGGTGGGGGGGGGGGTTGGGTATAGGGTTGATAAAGTTGGGGGTGGGGGTCCCGACATTTGGGTATAGGGTTCGACCAAGTTAGGGTGGGGGTCCCCCCCAACCTCCCCCCTATGACAGGTATGCCCCCACCCCAAGTACAGATATGAGCTTCAAGCATACCTGTAAGACCTCCGACCAGTTGGGGGGGGGGCATACCTGTAAGACCTCCGACCAGTTGGGGGGGGGGGGGTAAATCCGAAATTTTTTTGGGGGGGGGGGGTAGGAAAAAGTCGAAATTTTTCTCAAAAAGACCAAAAAACATACACTTTTTTGAAAATTTTTTTAATTTTTTCCGAACTGGGGGGGGGGGGGTTGGGGGGTGGGGAAAATGATTTTGGGTATAGGGTTGGCCGAGATGGGGGGGGGGGTCCCCCTCCCCACAGGTATGGGGGGGAGGAGTGGGGGGTAGGAAAAAGTCGAAATTTTTCCCAAAAAGGCCAAAAATCATACACTTTTTTGCAAATTTTTTCCAAACTGAGGGGGGGGGGTAAATGATTTTGGGTACAGGGTTGGCCAAGTTGGGGGGGGGGGTCCCCCCCCAAGTACAGGTATGGCTTCCTTCAAGTTGCACTGTGCAACTTGACAGAAAAAATTTGGTTGCTCTGCGCAAAAAAACCTGGGAAAAGAGCTCACCTTCGTCGCCACTCGAATTCAATGGCTTGAAAAAGCGTTTGAGCGACATATAAATTTTTAGTGGCGATAATTTCGATGTCGTTAAACCCGAGCAATAAAACAGCATTAACTTTAACTAACGGTAAATAACGCCGACCTCCTCGATTTCAACTACGTATATTTGATGACTACAGTAAAACACTTCAGTTAGCGCTATATTCAATTTAAAAGAAATAACTTGTCATCATACAGAAAAATAGTCCAACACAGAAACCAAGAACCACTTGCAGAATGTTTCCCGAAAATTGATAAGCGCCTGACAATAAAAAACAAATAATGCATTATTCGCTATCAGGTTCTGTTTTGACTTTCTTGGATGGCGAAACATCAGCTTCTTCGTCATCGCCGGTTCGGCGATCGCTCGCCGGATCCTGTTGTTTACCATCTCCGCCAGCGTCTAAGGAATATTCATGCAAAACAACGTACTCTCTGGTGCTGAATCCAAATTTCAAAACGTCTTTTTCCATAAGTTCGTAATATTTTTTCGCCTCGATTTTCTTATTATTCAAAAACGTGCCGTTGGACGATTCCAAGTCGATAATGTAGGGCTTGATGCGGCGTAATGTACGCTCGCCTTGCTTTACCGCAACTTGCCGATACTGTAGGACGGCATGTTGTTTCGAACAACTGGGATGATCGATGGGAAGGTCAACAATTCTTCGATCTTTGCCTGAAAAACTATAACAAATGAATACGGCTACAATGCATTTTTGATAGTCATTATTCTTGAAATTTTTTTAAACAATAAAACTGGAAAGCAAGTACAACCTCGTATTTTTACGAACGATGTCACATGAAAGCGGAAAATTTGTTTTCTGCTAAACAATGTCACATGAGGGCGGAAAATTTGTTAGCTTGATCAGCTAAGCAGTAGTTTTCTGTAGACGATTCTGGCGGCATTACTAAAACCCGTTATTTTCCAATGAACAATCATATCATATCACAGACATACTATACCCTGCGAAATGATACCTCAGAAAACGTGTGAATATTCTTTCATGTTTTTTGTCATTTTCCGCAAAATCACATGCCACTAGAAATTTGAGAACCCACATGCTATTCGATTTCCGAATAATGCCCTATTCAAAAGTGAAAAATCTTACGATTTTTGTCGACAACTCTTTGGAATGAATAGACAATTTGCTGAAAGCCCAATTCAGGGGTGAAAAAACCCTAGCATTTTTGTCGCCGACAGTCGGCGACTGCACATTTGAATTGAGCTCAAAACATTCTACAGCAAGACTACCGAATGAAAGTGCTTGAAGACAATAATTTCCAGTCACAGCTTGTGATAATTCAATTCAAGAAATTTCTCCACTACAAAATGCTGAATCCGGAAAACTCATGCCAAACCGAAAATTAAAATTTTTGATCACTTGCATTTCGTGACCAGCTAAAATATAACACCACATGATGAAAAATAGATTTATATCGTCAAATCATGTCGACAGCTGCGGTCGAGAGGAAGATCTAGAAGGTTTTTCTGTTTCAAAAATATGTCGATTCCACATCGATAATTAGTGAAAACGAGAAGAAAAAAAACTGCAAAAAAATTAAAGCGAACCGACGAGGCAATAACATATGATTTTTAGAGAAGCAAATCCACTTTCTATACCACGGACGGAATAAAAGAATGTCAGTCTTAAAGTCCCTATCAAAGTTTTGGCATTCAGTGTACGTCTTTTACTTTAATATTGATTGAATTTTACCTTGAAAGAGAATAAAGTCATTCAGAAGTTAAATTTCCAACGAAAATACAACTTCCGATATGTTTGGTTCACAAAAGTTTGTATCATAGGCAGACATGCACGGCGAGAATTTTTCAGGGGGGAGGGTCTGTGAACTTTTTCCAGGGGGTAGGGGGGGGGGTTGGGTGAGCAAAAAACAAAAAAAAGTTTTGAAAGCCTGTTTTTCATACAAAATATGCACAAAAATCATCAAAAAACCTGTCTTGGAAAAAGTTCAGGGGGGGTGTTTGACAATTTTTTTGGCAAGGGGGGGGGGGGGCGGGTGGCCAAGGTCTCAGGTATGGGGGTTTACCCCCTACCCCCTATGTGCATGTACGACCATAGGTTATGTTACAGACTTTCAACACAAGGATTCATCAGTCTAACTTTATAGAAATTATCAGAAGAATGTTATACTGTTCCACCGAGACGAATCTTTTCTGTCGTTCCAACTTGAGAATAAAATTTTTCGCCGTATTTGTATGTGCACAAAATTATGAAACTACGCTGTTTTCCATAGCTTATACAGGCTGGCATAATAGCTTAAAGGGGGAACGCAAAATCAGCATTTGACGATGAAGTAGTATTGTGATGGAAGTGTCATTCGACAATTTGAATACGATCAAAAAGGTGTAAATTGCCATTGTCGCTAACTCAGTCGCAAGCACCGAATATTTGTTCGTAATTCTGGAAAATTCACTCCATCAATTTCAAAAGCTCAGGAGAAAAAACGGCGGCGCCGGCATTTTTTAATATTGGCTACAATTTTTGAATTTCAAGTTATTCGATTCCGATTACAGAATTTCAATCGGGTAATATCAGTTCCCGTTAACCGTGGCACCTGCAACTGCAAAACCTTTATATCTTATCACAGAAAACGTTGCTAAGTATAAGTGGTAACACTTCATTGTAATATAAACTAGAACTTCAATATAATTACAGAAAGCCGATGCCAACAAAGTAAATTTTCACTGTTTTGTAAAGTAATCTATCGGCATTACAACAAAAAATTTATCATATTCGTAATTAGAGATGTATCGGGTACCCGGACCCGAAATAGGACCCGAAATTACCCAACCATTTTGCTGACTTGGACCAGGACCCGATATTCTCAAAATTTTGGACCCGGACCCGGACCGGATATTTCCAAAATTTTGGACCCGGACCCCAAAAAATTATCACAATTTTGATTCGGGTCTGATGTATAATATATATAGTCTATTTTTCCGGAAATGCTTCTGAATTAGAAAAATGGAACTTTTTGGCTTTTGCCAAACCATAACTCACATAGAGCTCAAAATTTGTGGATTTATACAACTAGCCTTCAACAATTTTCTGAATGAAAAATCATACAGTAAAACCTTCCTGTGAACAATTTAACAGTATTGGTTTTTTGTCATTTTTGAATTTAGAAGTAGTTTATTAAAAATAAACTATAGTAATTCAGCTGAAATCAAATCAGGGTTTTTTTTGACCAACAAGTCACAAGCCAAGTGGGTTGTTGACCTTAAATTTTACAAGCCATTCCAAATTTTTGCAAGCCAATTTTATAATATGAGTATAGGTGAACAAATTCCAATGCTATAGTCTGTTTTTTATAAAATGCTTCCAAATAGAAAAGTGACACAAATCAGTACTGTCCTCAAAATCGCTTACATAAAGCGCTTACCGTAAAATTTTTCACTCGAAAAATTTTTGGAGGTGAGGTCAGTATGCACGAAAATTTCCAGCCCCATAAGACATATTGTTTATCGGAAAATCGTGAAAATCTGAAATGCTACTTGCTTTCCACTTTCATTATTTAGAAGCATTTCTAGAAAAACAGAGTATAGGTTATTTTTTAAAGAAATGATTGAGCATCACGGCGATCGATCAAAAAAGAGATGTCATTCAACATTTATTCAATAACATTTTAGAGCCCTTAATTCATTAAAATTCAGGAAACATTTGAAATTTTTGAGTTTAATTGAAGTCTAATCTACAAGCATTGTGGAAAAAATTTTCCAGCAAACTATCCAAGAACATAATGACGTTGAATTACATGAGAAATCGATGGTCAAGTCCTCTATGATGACAAGTGAGAGCCCAAAAAAGCTATTAATCTTGCCTGCCTGAAACGCCGGAAAATTTTTTTGGGTATTGACATTCTGTGATGCTGGAAAATCAATTTTCCAACCGCTTATTTGAAGAATTAGTTTCGAATTTTCTGTTCAAAGGTCGTAATTTCTGGAATTTTATGTTTGAAAAATTTTAAAACCATTAATTTATTCACACACTCTAATGAACTTGGCTAAAAAGATATGAGTTTGAGTAAGAAGAGTAGAAATTTCCGAAAACTACTTCCATGAAGCTTTTGGATTGATTTTACATTAAGAAAGGAATAATCACTTCAAAAAGTTTACAGACTTGACGTATTGATCTGTCTCAAAAAATGTGTCAAGGGAAAAATGGGAATCTTCATTAAATATCAAGACGAAATATTGAAGATTACCAATTAAAACATGAGATAATACGTTTAAGATGATTAAAACTATTAAAGATTACATGATAAATGAAGGTAGACATGTTAGAAGCAGCGCCTGAGCTAGAAAATAAATAATGCTTATTTAAGTTATAACCGGCGCGAAGCGCTGGAAAATGTTGAGATTATGACCTTCTAAAATGCACCAAAATGCATCTTTTCTGTATCCGATATGATCAAACACATGACTCAAAAAATTCTGACAAGCCATTTTTGCTTGTTGGACTAAAATTCTACAAGCCATTTTGTCAGTCCAACAAGCCATGGCTTGTAATATGCAAAACAATGAATCAAATACTCACATTGAAGAATGTAATGACACATCAAATATTTACTATAATATGAAAAGTAACAAATAGAAATTTAATGTTTAGATCACTATAAGACTGACTTAAATTTAAAATGTATAGCAACCACAAAATAGCGCAGCATGTGTAGAAATATAACGGACCCGGACCCGAAATTACCCGACCATTTTGCTGGACCCGGACCCGATATTCTCAAAATTTTGGACCCGGACCCGGACCCAGACCTGATATTCTTAAAATTTTGGACCCGGACCCGGACCCGATATTCTAAAAATTTTGGACCCGATACATCTCTATTCGTAATGAACGGTGCTGAAAACTATTGGAGAATACAGAACCCTTTCAACTATTTTACTGTCCACGACTGGGAACGAATAAGTAGCGAAAACTTACCAATAAGGTATGCGCTTTGACGATGAACGTATAGAGTAGGTAAACTTTCGTTATCTTTAAATGGATAAAGTCGCCAACGAAGCTTTGGCTTACAAGCTTCGGGTGGTTCGTTATATTTAATCAAAACGCCTTTAAATTTATTTGTATCCTCGGCTAATTTACCAGTAACTTCGAAATTTGGTTGTTCCTTCGGTTTTTCTTCTTCCGATTTCACCGACGATTTCAAATCCTGCTTATCCGACGGTTTACCCCATTCGTATTTTTTCTTGGCGCTCCCGGTTTCGTCGTCGTCGCGAAAATTTCGTTTTTTATTTTTGTCCCAAGGACGGGGCGGTGGACTTCGATTTCGATCGCGCGATTGGTCCTCTACTTCTGAATATAGTGGAAAATGCTAAAAAACGAAAAAACCACATCAGATTTGGAAAATTTTGGTTTTGGAATTTTCATTAAGAAGTACATTTTAAATGAAAATTATTCTATTTTACAACAAAAACTAATATGTATTTTCACGAATTCAACTATTTATCAGCCCTCCAAAATTAACCTATTGGGTTCGGCTTCCTTTCATTCGCATTCCTCATTTCACGGCGGTGATCACGCTGTCTGTCTTCTTCATGACGATCATGATGTTTATGAGATCGACTCCTATGATCGCGGGATTTTTTATGCGAATTTTCGGCTGTAAAAAGAGATTATGACATTTGAAGCAGAGCAAGTATATTATGATCGAATCGGGCTCTACGTTAATGTTCTTGACACGAGCTTATGGGAAAATGAATAGACTATTCTGAAGAGTGAGTAAAACAATATGGAAACAATATTTAGTTACTTAATTATCGAACTGTTTCTTTGTTAGACACAACTAGATGAAATAAAATAATTTCATCCCTGAACTGAATAGCGATCAAAAACAGTTTCTTCGATTCTTGAGTTTTCGTTGATGCACAATTTTCTGGATTCACAAATTTCCATTTTGTCATGATATCATATGCTTGCTAATTTTTTATTGAATGTTATGAAAGTAATTGTAAATTTGTTTCCATCATTCCTTATCAATTAATTTTTTTATTTCTGTATATTGCATATATATCTGGACAAACTTTATCGGTTCATCTGGTACCAGTTAGTTCAGAAAGCTGGTTAGTTTCCGATTCACTTTCATGGTTGCCAAGCCGAATAAAGGTGAGAAATAGGATTATACATTCAACGGTGTCCCGAGATCTGGAAAATCAAGCGACATTTTTGAAGGGAGGGTCATCGATTGCTCAAAATTTTAAGGGGTTGTCCGTGTCCTAAAAAAAGCGTAGATGTTAGTCAAAAAGTTCGAAAATGGCTCAAAAATACTAATTTTTGTTCAGAAAAATGGAAAAACGTATTTATGGCGCGAAGCGCCGAGAAAATTGACATCCAGTTTTTTTGACCAAATTATGAGGGCCTTAGTGGTTACCATATGGTTGGCAAGTCTTACGAGGGGATCACTATTTGTGGGGAAATCTTAACGGACTTCTCCACAAATACATGTATCCGCCTCATTTTTACGGCGCTTCGCACCGGAATGAGAAACAAATGACACTCTAATCGAAATCATAGAAATATTAATAGCAAATGAATTCATGAGAAATCTGTCGTTATCTTCGCGCTAGTCATGAGTGTCATTTGTTTTCTATCAGGCGCCCGTTAACATACGTCTACTTCCACTTACTAATTAGCCTTCAATAGTTTCTATCAATTGAATTTCCTCATCTCCTTATTTATTCGCTAAGAGTCAGTATGCCGGAATTTGAGATTTTTCATCAATCCTCCTAATTTTTTCTCGATGGCTTGGAACTGTTCAAACGTTTCCAACGTGAACTTTTGCATTTATAAACGATGAAGATTGAAGACATCATTTTACTGAAAATTTACAGCTTTCATTCAGTTGCTCACTATAAAACAGATAATTCGTTTGATTTCATCAGAAAAACTATTCAACGTAAGTTTTCTTGTATTTCATTCGATTAGCGTATGTTTTAAACTCTTTAAACTGTTGGAAGAAAGACAGAAGAAAAAAGAGGTTTATCAAAAGTGAAACAAACAATCGTGAATACGAGTAGTGAAGAAAAGTTCATGAACGTAATGAAAGAACGAGCGATGTGAAGAAAAATAATGAAAAGATCGGTAAAACTGGCTTGTTCGGCTCGTAGCGCCAAATAAATTTGGATTTTGAGGCTTCCAAAACGTATGAAAATGCATTTTTTCAGCTTATTCCACTGCAACCATCGATGATGGTGATCTTTTCGCTATTTGGCAGAAGATTTCAATGGTTTTTTCGTCGTTTTAGCGGAATCATTTTTTTCGCTCAAAATTTTTTTTGACAAATGCTTCATTTGTGTTTTTGAGCTTGTCTTAACATTCTAATATATTTGGAGTCAGCAATTTATTAAGCATAATTATATATCAATCAAAAGAGATTGTTTTTAAATGATTTAAAGCGTACAAAAGCGCGACTGGTATTTAGATTTTTCAGAAATAAAACTTATGTGAACTCTCTTTTCATTTTATGTTTTATATTTTATAGTACTGTAGGTTTGTGCTTGTGCAGAATCGACTAGCTGCCTAGCCATCACTTGGGGTATGTCTGCAGTGGGGGTAAAGTGCAACCTCATGCACTTGGAGTCAGTCTGCGAGGGCCGTAAAGGGAAACCTTATGCACTTGAGCATACATGTAATTGGGGGGAAGTGCTATGGGACCCCCCAGAAATCGTCGACCATATGGCTAGCCATTGGGCGTCGCCCCCGGGATTTCCAATTCTATGGCTAGCCATATGGTAGCCCCAGGAACCCCCATACTTTTGGTGGGAAAAATACTGAAAAATGTCAAATTTTTGATGAAAACGTCATTTTTTTGACAAAAAATGGTAAAAAATGTGAATTTTTTAGAAAATTCGCGCCATGAATACATGTTTTGGGTCTTTTTAGAAAAAAGTTTAACATTTTTCGGACTTTTTTCGTGAAAAAATCGAATTTTTTTCCTTGAGAGACCCCTCCCGCCAAAATTTTGGGGATTACTGACCACCGGCCCCAAAAAAATTGCCCAACCCACCCCCCAGACCTCTGGGCACGGGGAAAGTAGTGCGCATAAACATACCTGTAACTGGTGAGGGGAGAGTTGGCGGGGGGGGTGGCCCCTCAAACTTGATCGAACCCTATATCAAACGTCGAAACCCCACAACTTGATGAACCCTGTGAGACCCAATCCTCCCAAACTCAGAAAAATTTGGAAAAAAGTAGCTTTTTTGAGAAAAATTTCAAAAAATTTCCCAAAAAGGGCTACTTTTTTCCTCATTTTTCCCGAGTTTGGGGCCGGTTGGGTATAGGGCTGACCAAGTTGGGGATGGGGTTCCTCCAACCTGTCCCCCCCCCCCCGATTACAGGTATGGTGTCGTTGATCAGCTCAATGTCATACCTGTATAAGAGGTCCGACCAGTTGCAGGGGGGTAAACCATACCTGCGATTGGGGGGGGGGGAGGTTGGGGAGAAACCCCCACCCCCAACTTGGTCAACCCTATACCCAACCCCCAAACTCGAAAAATTTGGAAAAAATTAGGAGAAAAGTGGCTTTTTTGGAAGAATTTTCGAAATTTTTTCAACTTTTTTGGGGGTTTTTCAATCCCCCTCCCCAAAATTTTGGAAATGTTGGACCCCCACCCCAAAATTTTGGGTTTACACTCTCCCCAACTGGTCGGACCTCTTACAGGTATGGGGAAAATCCGAAATTTGGGGGGAGGGATCGGAAAAAGTCGAAATTTTTCCCAAAAAAGGCACTTTTTTGCCAATTTTTTCAAGTCTGGTGTGACTCAATGTGACTAACCTGACTAGAATTTTCTTTTTCCTCATTTTAACAGGTTACTGACTCCGAAAACATCGAAATGTTTGGATTTGCTCTTAAAATGCGGAAAAAGCGGAATTTTTTTACAAGTCGGTTCCCTTCCAAATTACGGTCCAAACTGGCATTTTTGGACTCCACAAGCATACATGTACTTGGGGGGGACCCCCCCCCCCCCAACTTGGCCAACCATATACCCAACCCCCCCACTCAGTTTGGAAAAAATTAAAAAAATTTGCAAAAATGTGTATGTTTTTTGACCTTTTTTGGGAAAAATTTCGACTTTTTTCGACCCCCTTCCCCCAAATTTCGGATTTAACCCCCCCCCCCCCAACTGGTCGGACCTCTTACAGGTATGTCCACGAGATGCCAGCTATCTAGATCGGTTCGAAAATCCAGGCGCTCATGGCATTCAGGAACTCATTTGCATAAAATCTGCACACATCTCACATAGTCCTTGTCACTACAGAAAAATCCTACCTACTTCAAGAATCGAACCTGGTCGACCAGCCTATCGACTTAATGCGTTTACCACTACACAATTTCACCAGAAAGTATAAACACTATATTCCTTTAAGATCCTTGATACTATTTTAGCTAACAACTTCATTTTGAAGAGCCTGAACGGGCGCAGCTGCTGTACCCTAAGCCTGAGCCTAAGGAAAATTTTAAAGGAAAAATAAATGTCTACTCACTAGTCACAGAAAATTTAGCCGAAAAATCATCCATGGTCGCATTACAAACGTAAAAAAATGGAAAATTGAGTGAGAAAAAAGATTAAATATAGTTCTCCATGTGGAAAAAATCCTCGAGGAAAAAAACGGTGCTCCGAAAGAATCAGAATATTTGGGTATATTCCTAAAATGCAGAAAAAAAGCATCCGTTCCGTGCATACCTGTAAGACCTCCGACCAGTTGGGGGGGGGGGGGGGGTAAATCCGAAATTTGAGGGGGGGGGAGAAAAAAGTCGAAATTTCTCCCAAAAAAAGGCCAAAAAACACACTTTTTTGAAAATTTTTTAAATTTTTTCCAAACTGGGGGGCGGGTTGGGGGCATACCTGTAAGACTTCCGACCAGATGGGGGGGGGTAAATCCGAAATTCTGGGGGGGGGGGTAGGAAAAAGTCGAAATTTTTCCCCAAAGGGGTTGCGGGGGGGGGGGGGGTAAATGATTTTGGGTACAGGGTTGGCCAAGTTGGAGGGGGCCTCCCCCAACCCCCGCCAAGTATAGGTATGCCGTGAACACGTTATAAATGTTTTTAAAAATGTGGAATTTTTTTGAAACTGAGGAAAAAAAATTTGGATTCGGTTCTCATGTGGAAAAAGTCTTCGAGGAAAAAAGGAGAAAGCATTGCGAAGCGAGATCTGTCATCTTTTTGATTGGTCGTAAAAATTTGTTGATTTTTACAGTTGTTTCTGGCGAATTTTATGGCTCAGGCTTAGACTCAGGCTTAGGCTTACGTTTAGGAATAGGATTAGGTTCACCGTTTTTTTTTCCTCGAAAATTTTTTCCACATGAGAACCGGACCCAAAATTATTTTCCTCATTTTCCAAAAATTTTCCTCATTTTTAAAAACGTTTATAATGTGGCTATGGATGCTTTTTTATGCATTTTAGGAGCATACCCAAGCATTTCGTTGTATTTGGAGTCAGAAACCTGCAAAAAAGAGGAAAAAATTGAGAAAATTCTGGTTACGTTAGTTAAAAATGAGCTCATGAAGAATATATTAATGTTGTACAGAAGCAGGTGAAGCATGTTAACGATAGAGTTCTCAGGAATTTATCCGCTCTATATTGACATTTCTGTGGCTCCGATTAGAATCATCTAATTTTATTTAGTTTTTGGTCCGGCGCGGAGCGCCAGAAAATTTTTTTTGATTTTCACTTTCTACAACGCTGGAAAATGAATCTTCACAACGTTGAGAAATAAATTAAAATCAAACTGATGAACTGAAATTTGTTTCAAATTACGGCGCCGAGCGCCGGAAAAATTTTCGGGTTTTTATATTCTAAAACGCTGAAAAATAAATCTCTCCAACAGATATTCTTGAACAGATTGCAGTCTAGTAGTGTCTTCGATCTCCATCTTCAATAAAGGCAAAAGTTCAGGTTGCAAACGTTTAAAAAATTCTAAGTATCGAGAGAAAAAATTGAGAGAATTGATGAAAAATCTCAATTTTGGAAGACATATGGAACCAGGGATTTTTTGCACAGGCCAGGTTGCAATGTGCAACTTGGGGGAAAATTTTGGTTGCACAGATAAATTTTTAGTTGCTCACTCTAAAATCGATAAATTTGCTTAAATTTATCGGAAAAACTATTGCAAACTGTTTTCTTGACATTTCATTCGATCCGCGTCGGTTTTAGGCATTTAAAACCCAATTTTTGAGTTTTGGAGACCAAATGAAAAATTTAATTGAACTAGACTAGAGTAATTAGTTCGGCGCGTAGCGCCGAAAATTTTTTCGGGATTTCAATATTCTGGAACGCTGAAAAATGAATCTTTTCACCTTTTATTTCCCAGACACAAGGCTTGATTTTCGGTGAATTTAATGAATTTTCAGTGGGACAATGTCAAATCCAAAAACTAGGCCAGCGGCTTTCAAGCGCCAAAAATTTCTAGCATTGTCTTACACTCAAAATGTTTTAATCACATGAAAGTCAAAATTCAAATTTTTTGTGAAGATCGCAATTTTGGGAAAATTATCGAGAAAAATGTTGGTTTTCATCAACTTCTTCAAAAAACAATACAGGATCAAACATTTAACCATAATATGATGATAATAAGAACCTTAAGCACTAACTAGAATGACCTTTTCTAACCGCGTACTAGAATAATATAGAAAATTATAAATTAATTGAAATTTTTTTTTTCATTTTAGAACGCACAAAAATGCATCTCTGGACAGAAAACCCAATAACTTTCTCAAAGGAGCAGTCAGGCCTCAAGTTGCACTGTGCAACTTGGCAGAAAAAATTTGGTTGCACAGCCCGAAATTTGGTTGCGGTGTGCAAAATAAACCCTGTGATGAACTGTTAACGATTAGAAAATGAAACGAGCTAATTTGATTGATGGAAACTGTTGAGAATTAATTAGTAAGTCGGAGTAGATACGCTAACGGCCGCGCCTGATAGAAAATAGTCAAGATTATACCCATGACCGGCGCGTAGCGCCGGAAAATTTTGAGATTTTGACTCTTTTAAGTCCACCAGAGCGCATCTTTTCGGTTTTGAATTCCCCAAAATTTTTTCCTCAATGAGAACCATACCCAAACTTTTTTTCCTCATTTCGAAATTTTTTTCCTCAAAAGACCCCATTTGAGGAAAAAAAACGGTGATTAGGTTTAGTCTTAAGTTTAGGCCTGGGCTTAGGCTTGGACTCACGGTTAGGAAGGAGTAGACTACAACTTTTCGACCAATCAAATTGAAGATATGAAATTTTTCCATCAATCAAATTGATGACAGATCTCGCGCTCCCCACTGTTTTTTTTCCACATTTGCACTATAATGTGGAAAAAAAAATCTGGAATGTGGAAAAAATTTTTGAGGTCTTTCCACAAATGTGGAAGAAAAATTTGGGGTTTTCATATTGAAAAGATGCATTTCGGTGCATTTTAGAAGGTCATAATCTCAAAATTTTCCGGCGCTTCGCGCCGGTAATAACTTTAATAATCATCATTATTCATTAAGTAGTTCAGGCGCGGCTTTTATCATGTCTACCTTCATTTATCACTTAATCTATAATAGTTTTCATCATCTTAAACGTAGTATCTCATGTTTTAATTGGTTATCTTCAACATTTTATCATAATATTTAATGAAGATTCGCATTTTTTCCTTTTGAGAAAGATGAATACACGTCAAGTCTCTATGATTTATGATGCGATTATTTCTTTGCTAACGTAAAATCAATTCAAAAGTTTCTTGGAAATATCTTTCGGAAATTTATATTCTTCTTACTCATATATTTTCGACCAAGTTCATGAGAGTTTACAAATAAATTACAGATTTTAAAATTTTTCAAGTAAAATTCTAGAAATTACGACTCTTGAACACTAAATTGGAATCTAATTCTTGAAATAAATGTTCGGAAAAATGATTTTCCAGCATCCTAGAATGTCAATATACCCAAAAAATTTTCCGGCGCTACGCGCCGGAAAGTACCATCTTTTTTGGGCTTTCACTTGTCATCAGAGAGGACTTGACCATTGATTTCTTGTGTAATTCAAGTCAATTATGCTCTTGGATAGTTTGCTACAAAACTTGTTCAACAACGCTTGTAGATTAGGCTTTTAAGTCGAACATTTCAATTTTTCTTCAATTTTAATGAATTAACTTCTCTAAAAACACCGGAAGGCTTGAAAAAGCTCAAAAACAGTGCGATAAAGCGTCTGTGAGCATTTTTAAGCCAAAAAACGGATTTTAAGACGAAAAAAAAATTTTTCCACATGTGGAAAAAAAATTTGACCCCTTTCCACATTTGTGGAAAAAAGTTCGTGGAAAAAAAACAGTGGCGCTCCGCTCCCTAATGCTTTGTAAAACAAGGGGATACCAATAAATCATAACTCACGTTTCATAATATCTTTCTGTCGGAAAATTTGAAGCCGGCCGATCTGTGGCACAGCACAGTTCAACAGGATGGGGAAACAATACAGCGACAATGCACACACACTGACAAAAATAAGGCAGCGCAGCGGCAGGCGTAACCGACCTTTCCGTATGCTGGGAGAAATACAGTAAACAATTGATAAACTATTTAATCATAATAACATTATAAACGTGCTGAGCAGTCAATAAATTAAACAAAATTGAATCGATCGCGACAAAAACAAACATAATGGAAGAGCCATCTTAAATAGTTCACAATCTGATACAACGCGAATCAAAAGGCTGGAAATTTTATTGGAACCCAGTCTAGTTATTTTCAAATGATCCTCGGCAAGTTAAATGATGCATAGAAATCAGTGAGCAGATAATAACCTGAATCTTATGCCGAAATCTTTTTCTCAATTTGTTCGCCAAACTATTAAAGTCAACCTGAGAATGAACATCTTTCTGCGCACCGAATCTCATTTTGAAAAATAGACTATATCGGAGGGGTTCTGTATAGGATAAGCTCACTGATGGGAAAACAATGCCTTTTATCTAAGTTTGAAAGAATAATCAGCAGTGTCACACCGTCAGAGAAAAAATTTGATAAAAACCGCCGATTTTTTGTTTTGATTCATAATTGACCATCGAATGATCGTTTTGCCGTAAATTTTGAAGTTGATAATGTTTTGAGAAAATAACGGAACTCGCCCTAAAATACAACCTGCCTGCCTCAAATAGAACATACACCAGAAACCTGAAAAGCGCGATTTGAAACTGAATGGTTTTATCAGAATAAATACTATTACATCCAAGTTGTCTCTTATTATTCTGATCAAATATTAGGGATTTAAGTTCTGAATAGTGGCCGAGGTGGATTAGAATATGAAGGCATCGGGCATTGAGAGAATCGGTGATTGACACATTTTTATTTTTCTTAAGGTTCCTGTTGGAAAGCAAATCTTCGCTACGATTCATTTCTAACCAATATGCCAGGAAGATTCTTGTGGAAAATCATCATCTAAAACTTTTTTAACAAATCAATATGTCCGTCGAAGTCCAAATGCAAAATAATCCTCGTGTACCAAGATTCCATTAGGTGGCTCGCAGCCAAATCCCAGAACATGGAGTGAGTAAATTTAGGGCTGTTTCGGGCATTGTTGGATTTTTTTCCGCATTGAACTTACTTTCATTGGATCGCCGCATCGATCACTTCAAAATCAATGGAGCATTAGAGAATTATTTCGATTTGCACGAAAGATAAACTCATTATGCATCCAGCATGATTTATTTGAACTACAGTTTCGAAACAAGTGGTAAAAAAGATAAGTAATCGTCTATTCTATTGTTGCAATGGAGCGGTAATTTCCCTAAATATTTCAACTTTTGGCCACCAAATCGGCACGGTTTTAATAGCCAGGGGCAGTACGGGCCGGCGGGCAATGTGTGCAAGAGCCTTGAGGTCTGAAAAAATGGACCGAATGTAAGAAAAGTCTTCAAAACTGCAGCTTTCTCTTACCCGGGAGCTCCGTCGTCGCCAGGAGCGCCGGGGCCACCCAACTTGCCAGAGCCGCCAGGGGCACCAGCGTCGCCGGGGGCACCAGGGCCGCCGGGTTGACCGTCTTTGCCGGCCGGGCCGGGAGGACCAGCAGGACCAGGTGGTCCAGCAGCGCCAGGGCGACCAGCAGCGCCGGCTGGGCCGGGCGGGCCATCTCTTTGAACGCCGGCATCACCGTTGGGGCCCTTGGGACCAACATCACCAGGCTTGCCAGGGCCGCCGGGTGATCCGGGAGGTCCTTGTGGTCCAGGTTGTCCATCAGCACCATTGCTGCCAGCGTCGCCAGGAGCTCCATCAGGTCCCTTGGGTCCAGGTTCACCGGTCGGGCCTTGCGGGGCGTAGCATTCACATTGTGGAGGTATGGGCAAGAAGGTGTCCTTGGCGTCGGCGTCTTTGCCAGGACCACCTCTGAAAAAGATGAGGTGAAGCAAGCAACTCGTGTTTATCCATTCCCTGTGAGACTTACGCATCGCCATCTTTGCCGGCGTCACCATCTTTACCGTCCCGGCCGGCATCGCCCGGTGCGCCCGGCGCACCACGTTGGCAGGTGCAGCATTGGGACGGGGACGCTTGACGGGCCGATCGCAAGAACACGTCCAAAGGATCGTTGCTTTGGGGAACGCCACCGCTGTGGACGTCCAACATTTCCTTCCACATGTCACGTGACCGGGCCTGAAACAGAAGGTCGAATACTAGAAAAATCTGAAAATTCCTATAAGATGCGGTCAATACGCTCTCTGATTGTCCTCTATATTTTTCTGTCGAATGACGATCTATTCCTGAATGGCGGTCTTGCTCAACTGTAATGGGCACATCCCTTTCGGATTTCCCTTTTGGGTTCCTCACCTTGCAGAACTCCACTTCGCCTTGGATGCTTGCTTGCAAAGCTTGCACGTAGTGGAAGACCAACGGGAAGGTCATCAGGCAAGCGGTGACGGCCACCGTGCTGAAGACAACGGCCACGAAGGCCACGGCCCTCAAACTGTGCGACGTCTCTTTTTCGCTGTCCTTTTCGTAGGCGACCATTACTTTGTGTATATGGAGACGATTTGGAAAATGGAAGACAATGGCTCAATGTGCCAAGAAATAGACTTTTATACTCACGAAAATTCTGAACGCCCCAATTTCCTTACTATTTGATCGAAAATTACGAAACTGGTATTTTTGCACGCTTTTTCTCTCGAAATCACCGTCCAATGAAGGCTAAATTTGATATCATTTTTGTTGTAATACAACTTTTTTGGATATTTTCCAAAATTAATTAATCTTCAGTGCATGTCAAAGGGTTCGATGCACATCAAATCATTAGTGTTCGGAATTTTGTATAGTTATTATATTGAAAAAGCGGCGTGTCTCGCCCTTTCATTTTCAAGATGTAGACCAGAACGAAAATCGAAAATTGGGAGTTTGGCTACTTTTTAAAAGATTTTTGACTCCATTTCATGTGAAAATTTATTTACGGCGTCGTTTCTCAATTTTCTATAATATGCAAATTCTACGTGAGTTGTTTACTATGATCATAACGGAAAATTTTCAACGTTCGTAATTCTTTTCCAGACTAGCAAAATGAATCATCCCTATATTCAAGTCACGTATATCTGTTTTTTGTAGAATGCTTCTAATTTGAATATGATCCAGCCGAAAATCTTGCAAAGATGGAATAGTATTTTTTCGACTCTTACTATTTAAAAGCATTCAGAAGTATGCGTGAGTGTTGTCCAAAAAGAAGATATCAGACTTAGAATCGGGCGGATTTCCTTTCTCAGGCGTCTGTTGTCGTGAAAGCTCTAACATTGGTATGCAGAAACTGTTTCTGTAATATAATTTGTTTTTCTTGATGCTTGTAAGTAATAAAAATGGAAAGCTAGTACTATTTTATATTCTTGCGATTCTCTGCTGGACGATATGTCATATAGGACTGAAAATTTGTGGGCATGCTCAACTAAACTTTACAAATTTTTTGGTTGAAAAATAACTCGCAAGAGTTATTCGACCACATTGCTGATTTTTGCAATTTTTGGATCTATAAGCATTTTTAAAGTGTTCAGAATATGCCGCTTTAACATCCTTCTGGTGCACGAAATATGTAAAAACCGCTACATCTTTACAGTTTCAATCCAAATCTAGAGCAGAACAGTACATTTTTCATAATTGGTTAGTTCACACGTTTCATTTAAAATCTATAGACAATCACTCCAACATGTACGAAATCCTGTTGATTTGGAGTTCATGGTCTGATCCCACTGAAAATGGAGGTTAGGTTGACTTTGGGAAGGAAATAAATTTTAAGTTCATTAGAAACTGTACTATAATGTTTCATTTTTGTTATAATTAAATTATATTGACTTTTCTTGGTTTGTCCACCTTAAAATCCATCAGACTGATCAAACATGAGCTTGAATTCTATAGAGGAAGTGTGACATACGAATCATCATGTTTGAAAAGAACATCAAAATTACAGTGAAACGATGCTGAACTGTTTATTCAATAGTTTTAAATTTGATTAACGATCACATTCTGGGCGTCGCTCTTCTTTTCGTAATCAACTGTTCGAAAAATTTGTCTTCCAGAGTGAAGCCACTATGCTCTATCATGTGAAATGTATGGAATAGTTACCTTTATTTGCAAACCTCGAGTCCAATCTCAACACTGCTGATTTCTCTTGCTGTGCTATTTTATGTGCATCACAATATTACATTGTTTCTTTTTGCTGAGCGGCGTTGACCAAAGTGAATTTGAAACAGAATAAGAAAATGAAGTAGATTACCTTGCAAGATTTCTACCCAATGCTATCATAGAATTTTTTTCGAAAGTTTTTTAAGATAGTTGAGTTTGCTCACAACAAAAAAGTAGCTTGATTTAACGAAACTTGGTTTAATTTTTTAGAAGAAATTCAACAAAAACTGAATGGCTTGCTCAATTTTCATTGATCATGAACACGAAAATACTTTCATCTAACTAGGGTAATGCTGATTAGTTTAAAACACTGGAAATACATAGAATACCTTCAGACCTTCAGATGGTTATAAATCAGAGATAGATTTTTACTCAATAATTCCATATATTGTGTGTATGACCAAATAATGCAGGTTAGGAAGTTGCACAGAGCAGGTGAATTTTTTTGTATTTTACACCAATTTTATTTTTTTAAACTGTAGATTTTGAAAACTGAAAACTTGCCAATTATGCCAAATTTAGGGCTTTCATTTTTGGCCGAAAATAATGTGCAATGGCATAAAAGTCAACTTCAAGAGCATTACCCACTTTTTTATCTCATCTCAAAACATACCGTGCCTGACTTTTTTTGTTTTTTTCTGACCTCCAAATGCTATTCTTTTACCTTTTGCCATTTAGTTTGTCAACTACTCGCACTTCCTGAACTTGGCCAGTATAGTCCCAGCCGTGATGTATATCACGGCCAGAATAAGTATTATACAGTAGTGCGTAAAATATAGTGATGGCATTGAATGCAACTTTAAGCTAGTGCCAAATATTTATGTTGAAAAAACAAACAAATATTTTTGTCTTCTATTTTATTCACCTAAGGTATGGAAATAGTCATAAGGGAATATAGTGACTGTTTTGAGGCACCTCAAAAAATACAGTCTTTATTCAAATAGCTCGTTCTGAGTATGCAGCTTCTTGACGATTTCCAACAGTGTTTTTTTATCAACGTTGATGAGAATTTGGGAGGATTTCTGCGAATAAGGAGAAGTTGGAAAAACGTGCTAATTCATCTTCATCATACAAGTCGGTTCGAAATGATGACAGAACATTGATCGAAAATTACAGGAGTAACTTGAACGTTAGGAAACTCTGGAAGAAAATTTAAAATTTTCAGTCAGAAATATAAATGTTGTATTTGTACTTAATTCAATCTGGTCTGCCATCGAAGTCGAAATTTTCATTCGTTATTGTTATGTAGATCACAAGCTGGTTTTTTCGGTTTACGGTTATGTCTCTTTTGTTTTGGATCCTGCTAGGAAGTTTTTTGAATTTTCTCTACATCGTCGTTTTATATTCATAGGCTCTACTGCTTAAATTTTCCATGTTCTCATTGTGTCTGAGGTCACATTATATTACAGTACGCCGGCCATTATGAACGCTTTGGCTGGCCATTTGATTACACTAGACACACCGGCCACGTGAACAGGCCGGCCAAGTGAAACCTATTTTTTTGTTGGGATATTCAGAAAACATCTAATTATGATAATTTCAAGTTGTCTATATGACTTTTGGTTGATTTTGGAATCCTTCAACGAAAGGTAAATGTTTCAAACGGTCACATGATAGAAATTTCTACTTTGCCTTACTTTCATGTGACCTATTTGCTACTAACATTTCGGCAACTATGTTTAGTTTATTTTTCCTAAAAATTCTATATTTTTACGATTTTGTGCTGGATTAGAATAAGTTTTGTGGGAACGATTTTTGCGATAGCACTGATTGTTGTCATTTAATTTAAAAACATTCAATAAAAAATATAATGTAGCTGTCAAATCGAAAAATTTAACCGCTAACTTTATATAAAACTAATGGTGCTGACGATATTTCTTTTTTTCAATATTCCTTTTTTTCTGATGGTCAATCATTTCTGCGATAATCATATTCGATCGAGCAATTATAGTCATTTTTATACAAGGATTGTAAATTAAAAAATAAAAAATAAATAGTGTTTTCAAAGTCATTTGCACGAAGCATTTGGTGTAGAATTTCTGAGACAAAAAATGTTACGAATTTATTGATATAGCTAAAAGAATTTTCTGCTACAGAGTGCAGTTCGATGAACATTACACCGGTTTAATTTGTTATTGTTTGTTCTAAGAAACACGTGTATATGAAAAAACAACAAAATTCAGTACGATCGTAAGGCTCGTTTATACACAACGTCCACTATGTCATTTTTATTCAAAAAGTGTTAGTTTAGTGGCTTCCAGTCCTATATGACATATGGCTCAGGATCAGAAAATCGCGAAGTATATAGTTTGTTTTTTATAAAATGCTTCTAGATTGAAAAAAGACAAGAATCATCTATGCAGTCAAAATCACGTACTCAAGGCTTTCACAGTAAGATTTACCACTCTAAAAATTGTTAAAAGTTGATTGAATAAGCTCACAAATTTTCAATCTCACGCGATGAATGGTTCACCTGAAAATTGTAAAAATCTAAAATAGTACTTGCTTTCACTTTCATAATTTAGCAGCATTTCAAGGAAAACAGACTATAGTTATTGCTTTTCGGTTTTGTAATTTATAAATATTTCAAGAAAGACTTGAAGGAAGGTTGAAAATAAAAATGACCTTATGTGATAAATAAATTTTATATGCAGCGTCTACATCATAATCAGTTTGGGATTTCTAGTCTTCTGCACTTTGAGCAGAGTTAAATACTGTAATGAATCGACTGGTGCTTGCAATAAGGAGGATATAGATTTCATGCAGGTCCCGTAAAATTAGAAATAAAATTGCTGGACAACAACTTTTGCTTGTACTTGGAGGACCTAATTCATAATCAGCATGCAATGTTTTTAGAGATCTTACAATGGACGGGTGGCGCCCAAAAATAATCAAAAGCATTCAGGGTTTTTTTGTGAATTTCCAAATTAGACAGTGTTGGGGGGTTCTCACAATACACGGTTTGGGCTATATTCCACCGAAAAGTAAAGTATTGGTTCGGCGCATGATAATTTTGGGGTTGTGTATTGGTATACCGAACGCATCGGTGTTCCGACTGTATCGGTGTCTCGTACGTATCATTATACCGAACGTATCAGTTCAGGAACAGTGTTATACAATAAAAATAAAGCTTCTATGTATACTGAAGGCTTTCGTACCCCGAATGTATCGTTATCCCTTACATATAGGTATCACGAATGTTATAAAATGATAGGAAAAACCTGACAATTCACAAAGCTAACATATAATTTCCAACGGTATTTTGCAATGAAACAAAATTTTTTTTCCACACGATTTTACAATGAAACAAGTATTGATTCCCCACACTGCTTGCTTTTCTTAGTTTTTTCTCTAAAATGAAACGCGAGCCCTGCCTAAGCCGACTGAGACCTTCTCACAAATTTTTGGGAAGTTCGGGCTAAATAAAAGTTAACAACATGGACAAAACAATGTATTCGGGAAAACGGGCATTAGTGAATGTGATGGAATAAAAAATAAATTTGTTCGAAATAAGAATTAATGCTCGGGATACCGATTCATAACCAATTTTGCGTACTATGCCAAAGTAAAAATTCTTGAGTAATAAAACTTACTGATTAGATCGTGCGACTTAAGTTCGAACAGACAGACTTAGAATTTGAATATAGCATGAACGTTTTCGGGTTTAAAAAAACTGGAAGTTTTTGATGTAAGACAATCTTTGCTAAGCTGAAGTTTTTGATGTAAGACAATCTTTGCTAAGCTATAAAGATTTGCTGGGATCTTTCGACTATAGGAAAGCACTTGATATTGAAGTGAGATACGCAGGAAAAATATTCCTGCGGGGTCAAACTTAATGTCTGTGAAATATAGAAAATTTCTGAAAAAACTCTCAAAAATACAAATTTTGCAGTAACTAAGTCAAAAGGCTAGAATTTCAAATTTCAAGAAAAATCAAAAGTTTCCTAAAAAACGAACATTTTTTCGACAATATGATTTTGGCTGGAGGTCTGGTTAAATCTGCCAGGCACTTAGTCATGATCCACCTTTAGACTACTTCTAGGAATTAAGTTCGAACAGGCGGACTTAGAATTTGAGTATAGCATGAACGTTTTCGGGTTTAAAAAATAGGCAGTTTTTGGTAGGAGACAATTTTTGCTAAGCTATAAAGATTTGCTGGGATCTTTCGACTATAGGAAAACACTTGATATTGAAGTGAGATACGCAGGAAAAATATTCAAATTCTAAGTCTGTCTGTTCGAACTTGTTCAAACCCTTTACATACATATGATTCGGTATTCTGAAATTAACCAGTATCCTATATCCCCGAATTGCAGCGGACATTTTGTGATGAATGTCAAACGGATTTATGAATTCGATGATTGAAAGATGACTGGGCAGCGCAGAAAAACTATTGTCCTATTTTTTGCACTGGGAAGTCCAAGAACGCTGATCTTGATTATGCTCATCTCAGAAATTCCTCAAGATGATAAAAATCTCATTTTGTGCGACAGTCTATATTTTTGGCAAAAACTTTCAATTTTTCGACTAAGTTTTGCACAAAACTGAAAAAATTTGGACAGTTCTTGTGAAAGCAGGAAATAATGCCAGACTCAAATAAATCATCAAAAGTATGAAAAATTTTCTAGTTTCATAAAGTCATGTTATCAGAAAAAGATTTGAACTGATTCTTTGATTGACTCGAGAATTAATAGCAATTCTGAAACATTTTGTAGCGTCAGTTTGAAGTTTGATGAATCAATTTCCCTGCATTTTCAAAAACTATGCATCTTAGTTTTTGGACTTTTCCAGAAATTCATTACAAACATTGTCATTGGTCTTCGGATACATGACGATCAAACCGAGCGTTTGTTTGTCTCACTCGTGAAATGCTTATCAAAGTCTGGAACGTTGCTCAAGCACATGGCTATCCAAGTACTCCGATATAGTGGTCAAAGTCATTTGCCGCACATTAATCGCCGTGTTCGGTCGTCTAGAGAACGAGGAGCAATAATCTTGGGAGATTTTCAAAAAATAATGGTGCGGATTGATCGGCTGATTTTCGCTTCAGTGTTTTTCAACGAATGAAGGCGGAGAAAACAAAAACGTATTTCTCCATGTATGAAGTTTTCATCACTTTCCCGTAACCTTGTTCTTTTCCGAGAAAAATAAAAACGTTACGCCTGCGGGGTTACTGTATACATGTTCAAAGTCTTACTATTTTTCAGCGAAGAAAATTTTTTTCGTCAAAAACTCGTTACGCCTCGAGTAACCAAATTTAGTATGTTTTTCTTACTCGGCAATTATGCGTGTGTGTGTGGAACTTGTCTTTCATGGTTTCTTATTCTCTGCCCTAGTTATGTGTGTGGAACCGGAATTTCGGTACCTTACTACGCCTGAGCACCACAAAAATTTCGACGTCTTGTTTTTTCTCATTTCGCATGATCGTCGAGGCAAAACCAAAAATGCCCCTAGGCCATCGTTTGCAGCGTATGCGAAAAGAATTTGGGTCGCTATCTCGACTGTAGAATTTTTTTGCGGTATAAAAGGCCCTGGTCGGTGAATGTAGAATCACTTTTCCACACTTTCTTCTCAATCCGAAAAATGGTCGAATACGATCAAATGGACAAACATAAGGAGAACAGCACGCCCTCGTTGAGGATCGTCGCTTTCGTAGCCGTCGTCTTCAGCACCGTGGCCGTCACCGCCTGCCTGATGACCTTCCCGTTGGTCTTCCATTACGTGCAGACTTTGCAAGCTACCATCCAAGGCGAAGTCGAATTCTGCAAGGTGAGTTTTTTCATTTAGAATGCTCACCGTCCTACAATGAATATTCATCCGATTCCAACTCTGTTCCAACTCTGTCTGTCCTTTTCAGTTTTATTCAAAATTCTAGGCTTCTATTTTTGATGAGAAAGCCGATACTCCTATGTTTCTGCTTATACAACATAGTAGACATTTACAACTTTTTGGCTCATTTTCTATGTGAGCAAATGCCAATTTTATGTTATGTGAAGCAAAAGAAAAAACAAAAAATTATAAAATTACGATTTTTTGGTATAAGAAGACGGTTTTGCCTATCCACATCTTCCTCAAATATCCTCGTTTTTCCCTTTAGTCGCGCTCGCGTGACATGTGGAAAGAAATGTTGGACATCCACCAAGGCGGTTCGGGCGCCCCAAGCGGCGACCGCGACGATCCCTTGAACGTTTTCTTGCGTTCGGCTCGTCAAGCGTCGGCTGTCGCCCAATGCTGCACGTGCCAACGCGGCGCGCCTGGCCCGTCTGGCGATCCAGGTCGCGACGGCAACGACGGTCAACCCGGCAAAGACGGCGAACCGTAAGTAGAAAATAAGCGCTATAATTTTCTTAACATGGAAAAGTGCAACTTTTTGGGAGATAATTAAAAATTTTTTTACAGTGGTGCCCCAGGCAAGGACGCCGACGCCAAGGACACCTGGTTGCCAATTCCGCCTCAATGCGAATGCTACGCACCGCCAGGCCCGCCTGGTGACAACGGCCCCAAGGGACCCGACGGACCCCCTGGTGATGCAGGCGCTCCCGGCATGGACGGCCAACCCGGACCTCAAGGACCCCCCGGCCCACCCGGACCAGCCGGCCGCCCAGGCGAAGCTGGACCCAAAGGACCCCCTGGCGACCCAGGCGCACAACGAGACGGCGGCCCAGGACCCACCGGACCTCCCGGTCGCCCAGGCGCCCCCGGCTCCCCCGGATCTGCTGGCCCACCTGGCGCTCCAGGCAAAGACGGCCAACCTGGCGGCCCTGGCGCTCCCGGAGATCCAGGTGCTCCTGGTGGTCAAGGCAAACCAGGTGCCGCTGGACCCCCCGGCGACGATGGTCAACCTGGGTAAGGAATATTTTGTGCATTGATTTGGAACTCCACGACCAAATTTCTGGATTTTTTGACAACTTTCCTACAAATATTCCCTCTCAACTTGTTCTTCCACACCACACACTGTTGGCTGACCCACGCTAAATTCCACACACAGAAGATTTTTTACAACACCAGATCTTAGAAAGATTCAAGTGTAGAATTTTAAAGTATGGATCGAAAACTTACTTATTGGCTAAAACATGATTGAGGTTTAGAGAATCACAAACCACCAATGTGAAAGATGAGGAAATCTCGCTACATATAATGTGAGGCTCCAACCATTTCCATGAGGCCTGGACTCCAACAGATTTTCGCTGTTTTACTTGCATAGTTCTCATTCAATCTTTTTTCCAGCGCCCCTGGCTCGTGCGCTCACTGCCCACCGGCTCGTTTGGCTCCCGGCTATTAGCCGCATTGATCGGTGCGACGACACTGCCACAAATAGAAAAATCACAACCGCCCTTCGACAAGAAAATGTTCGAATTTTTGACCATTTTTATATATTTTCCGTTCTCTTTTTGGAAATCTACCGCCCTAAAATGGAAAAGTAGTCAAATAAACTGATGCAGCGTTTTATTTGCTCGTTGTTTTACTCGATCTAAGCAGCAACTAACTTCGATAAATTCACGTAATTGAGAGAGAAAACGAAAATGTAGGGTCAGGATCGCTGATCTGTCAAAGGCAGGTTTACGGAATACGAGGAAGGTGACTGAAGGAAAATTAAATCGAATATGATGAACAATATTTTTTCAAAAACGCATTGCAAATATTTCCAGATGTTCCGAAGAAAAATCAAGATGCTGAAGCTTTTTCGATGAACGGTTAATCAATGTCTTCTTGAAACAACAATCAGAATAGTATCTTGGAAAAGCGTCAAGATCAAGAAAACAATTTTAAAAAAGTTTTGAGAAGATTAGATTAGAAAGTTTGCTTGTTTATAGTAAATCTATGTTCAGGGCTTGCTGTGGATGTGGGCCAGGTGATTTACTTTTCATAGGAAATCTGACGGAAATACCGTTTTTGATAAAAATTTCCATTCTACCAGGTTCTTCAAAGATATTTAAAACTGTTTTTTTCGATCAAACGCAGTAATTTTGAAAAGTTTTATTTTTTTCGTAGTTAATCTCTAACTATACCATACTTGCTCAAAGTTTTGAACTAAAAATCAAAATTCGTTTTATAGAATGGAGAAGACTCAATGCGTCCAGATTTCTGCACTGCCCAAAACATTTTCAAAACAGTAAAATTTTGGGAAGAGCTTTCTCGAGATATGATACGTGAGGACCATACATTCACATTGGGGGTTTGGTGGGTTTTTGACCCCCAGCAGATTTTTATTGACCCCCAGAAATGATTGAGAAGTTGACGAAAGAAAATGAGCTAGAGAGAAGAGAAAGTCGTCAAATAAAAATGGAAATGATGCTGTAGTTCAACAATTTTTATAGACAAAGCGTACTTGATTCCAAAATTAAATTAAATTTTAAAAAGTGCTATATAAGTACATTATTTTACATATCTGACTAATACAGGTGTAAGAATATGCTGTTTGGATATTAGAAGAGGTTTCTGAGACCGTTCTTCTCGTTATCAGGAACGAAAAAAAATTGTATTCCACCCCCTGTCCTGGCTGACCCTCAGCAGAACTTCAATGCTGTGCATGTATGGTAAGGACTACAGTCTGTTTTTACAGAACGATTATAGTGAATTGGAAATTGAGCACGCTTAAACTTATGAGTCATGTGTAGTGAAAAAATGTGGTAGATCGTTAAAAATGGAGCAGTACTCCTCTTCCAGTTTCTTTATTGCCAAGCATTTCAAGAAAAACAGCATATTCAATCGTTATCCAAACTTCACTGCGAAATCTAATGTGACAAATTATTCTACAACGTGGCCAATAGATCCCATCAAGGTTTGGCAAATGGAACTTAATTTTAAAGCTCAATTCTTGAGTGCCTGAACCAAGATCTCTACGACACGAACTTGGTTGGAAAGATGTCACTGTAATACCACAACACCTGACGACTTTCTCCAGGCACATAAAATTTGTGAAAACTTTTGTGAACAATGTCAAATAATGATGATTAGAGTATATCCAGAAGAACGCAGAGATCCATAAACTTAAGTAGATGGTTGAGTTGTGTTTGCAGGATTTCCACAGCAAACAAATTGCACATGATTATTCTAGTGTTTCTTTTTATCAAAACTAGACATTTCAAGAGATTACCTCTTACACTTTGAACTGGTACCGCCATATGAGTTATCCACATCAATTGTCTGCATCCTTCAAAATCAACAGACTGTATAAATCAGAATACATATGCAGTTTTTCGGGAAAGGGAATCTTGACAAGCGTATAGACTGTGAATTAAGGGATTGCAAAATCCGTTTTTTTGAGACCCTTGTGAATTTGAAAAATGCCAAAATAACAAAGCTTGTAAATAATAAAACTAAAAAGCGCTTATTATGTCACATTGCGACAACTTTTTGCTAAAGCGTACGTCGCATGTGACTGGAAATCTGTGAGCACCCTCAACCAACAATCAACAATGTTTTGACTGAAAAATTATAAAATAAAAGCCGTGTTTTAAATGACTTTACAACAATACTAATTTTTGTCATTTTCCAAATTAAGCATTTTATCGAAAAGACAGTACAACTTTCAACTCGAGTTAAGATAAGCATGGACTCACAAGTTTCCCATATTACGTAGCAGTTCAGCAGAAAATAATGGGTCTGTATAGTTTGTTTTTATAGAAAGCTTGTGAATTTGAAAATAAAAAAACACTATAGCTACCCTAAAAATCGTTTATACAAAGTGGTTACCGTAGAATTTTTTACTCGAAAAAATTTCTGAATTTTAGATGAGTATTTTCAAATTTTCAATCCTGTGCGACATATATTTCAGCAAAAAATTGTGTGGTAATGCTTTTTACACTTGGATTGCAGTGAACAGGAAGTGATCTCTTATCGCTTCCTGTTCACTGCAGTCCAAGTTTACCGGAAAATGTCCAGAGAGAAAAAGGGAAATACACTGGGTAAAAATTTTTGATGCTTCAAAAATTGTGGACAATGTCGTAAAAAGGGTGGATAAGATACCCAAAATTACAAAACAATACAATTTTCACAAAAAACAGAAACTCTCCACCCAAAAAGTACTTAATGGACTTTTTGCCTTTTATTTTATCTTTGGAAAAGTATATTTTGCAGCTTCGTGCAACAACTCTATGACTCTCAGTATATCAGGAAAAATCTATTTGCTAACTGTGGCATTGAAACACAATGAATTTGACTAGCCAGATTTAATTGTATTTCATCATGTTTTTCAAAATTTATGCAGGATACCCTAAGAATTACTATTCGACGTCTTTGGAAATCTTGCATAAATTGCTTGTTATTGGGTTTCTTTGCCTCTAGTAGCTAGCCTGTTTTTCAAATAAATCTAAATAAAATTTGAAACACGATATGTGGCAAAAATAAATGACAATTTATCATGGTGAAAAATATGTAATTTTGAACAAAGATTGTGGTCAATGGATGATCTTGACGAAAAAATATTCGATTTGAAAGCAACGGCAGATCAAAAAATAATGCTTTTCAATTTTGAAATTTTTGGCATTTTTCATTTTTGTACATGGAAAAATATGTGAAAATGGAAAAATTTTGTACCAAAATCCTGCAGCTATAGTTTTTGTTGTTGTCCGCAGACTTATTAATCTGCTGGCGGATCTGCAAACTTAGCATCTACTATAACGGTTTGGGTATTGGTGTTGGCATCATTCACCAGCGTGATCAGCCTTTCCTTGATTCATAATGTTGAAATGAAATCAGGTTCCTATAATATTGCCATCCTTTGCAAGCTTCCTAAGCACCAATCGGTTGCTATACAGGTTGCAGAGCAGTTAGCTGCTTCTCTTCGGCTTGGCCCGAACTGGTGTCAGTGGAGATTTGACTGGTTTTAGCAGTCATAGCTCCCTGACCTCGAGTTTCTTTACCTGCAGCTACTTGACCTCTTGACCACACATGTAGGCAATATAGCAAAACCTAAGACCAAAATGTACCGACACAACTATAGAAAAAATAAACTTTATGGTTAGATGTATAGGTGCCAACGTTATAGAAATAAGCGTGCAAATAGCGGTTATCGCAAATGCTACACTGATATTTCAGGCACCTCATGTTTGCACCACCTTACTTCTTGACGTCGTGAACCATCAATTTACCACTTACCCTGGTGTTGATCTCTCCACGCCTCGGTACCAAAATGATACATACAAAATCTGATTCCAAAAATTTTTGTCATTTATACATTTTTTAGAAGAATTACTATTTGACATCTTTAGGGCCGTATGAGAGAAGGTGGGTTAAGTTAACCTTAGGTTAGCATTAACCTCGGGTTACATAACCTAGAGTTAACTGTCGGGTTAGGGTTAACCCAAACCGATATGCCAGAAGGCGGGTTAAAGTAGGGTTAGTTAACCTAAGGTTAATGCCACTAACCTAGAGACAATTTCATTAAAATTGGGTTAAAGAAAGCACGTGCTACTTATTCAATGTCTGAGCAAGCATGTTTGAACACAGGAAGTGTGTGTTGTTGCAATAAGAAGAATCGATTTTAAAAGGATTTTACTAGGTTCATAATATAGTTATATCATTTGTTGAAACAATGTCCTCCAGATCCGATGCTGACAGAAAACGAGTAGCTGATTTTTCTACTTTGGAAATTAATTATCTTGTCGAATGCGTCAAACAACATCAAAACATTATTGAAAATAAGAAAACTGATTCTGTTACTACGAATGCAAAGAAACGAGCATGGACCGAAATATCAGACGCTTTCAAACAAAACGCCGATTGCGTGCCACGTACTGAAAATCAGCTTGAGAAAAAATGGAAAAGTTTGAAGGTAGTATTTTATTCTTAAGAAAAATGATTTGTTATAATAGTACCTCTTTTGGCTGCGCCTTGCGCATTAATATTGCGATTTTCAAAATCATAATCATCTTTGTCCACTGCTGCTTCTAGAAAATTTGGCGGATAAACAGGGTCTTGATTTCTTTCTGCTAAATGTGAAGCACGCAACAAGCAACAATAACAATTACACATTTTGAAGGTTCAAATCGCAATCCTTTAGACAAACACGGAAATCGCCTTTTGATGATTCCATTCACGCGCTCCACATATATTCCGGTAGATGATTGAGCAAAATTGCATCACTTCTCAGCTTCGTTTTATGGATTCGATAAAGGGGTCATCAAATACTGTAAACAACCTTTGTCACCCAAAACATGCCATTGACCAGGCAGTTCCACCAATTTGTCCTTTGAGTAGAATAGTGAATTCAAATACTGTACAATCACTATTTTAAACGAACAATATATCTATGTTTACAATCAATAAATTATTTAAGACACATACCTTTGAAGTCCACTCATTAAAAATTTGAGCATCGTGAGTACTTCCCGGTCAACTAGCGACAACATTTCTTATAACGGCATTGTGATCACACATTAATTGAACGTTTATGGAGAAAAATCCTTTTCGGCATCAATACAATTCGGCCTCATTACCACCAGGGTTTTGAATAGATATGTGTGTCCCGTCAATGGCTGTCAAGATGCGAGGACATCCACGTTTTCTTTGAAAACCGCCTTGAATTGTTTCGAACTCATCAGGAGTTGGAAACCAAATAAATCCTTGCTTCAATCTGGCAATAAGTCGTATGACATGATGCATGGTTTGTGAAATGGTTGACTGGCTTATATCGTGATGATCTCCACAATGGCATTGAAAACTCCCGTTTGCCAGGAATCATAGAGCAACAAAAACCTATATACGAAAATCTGTAAATGAATGCAAATACCTATAAAATGTAATCAGAAACATATAAACGAAAGCAACAAAAACCTATAAACAAAAACCTATAAACGAAGAACTTTTTACTTTAAATTTTAGTTTTTTTATTTTATTTCTTCCATTTTTAAAATGTTTTCCTTTTCTTAAGGTTGTTTTTCAATATGTTTACCTTTTTTCTTTTTCCAAATTCTAATTTATTCAAGTTTTTTCTTTTTTCATGTATTCCCATTTTTTTCTATTCATTTATTTTTCTTATCATAATTTGAGCAATATTTCTCTTTATTTATTATAATAAAAAATTTTACGATTATTTAATTTATATTCTAGACTGCGAAAATGAGAATCAGTGATCATAAAAAACATCGAGCTGGTACTGGTGGTGGTCTGATGACACCACCATTAGATGAAGTTGCGCAGCAAATACGGGACATGATACCTAGTCAGTTCAATAGAGTTCCAAACCCATTTGATGACGATGCCTCGATTACAGTGTCCCAAAGTATATAATACATATTAGTAACAGAAATTTGGTGAAAATACAGAGAAGAACTGTTTTTACAGATGAAAATGAATCGGGTAAATCACAACCCGGAATGCTAGACAACACACATGACAATACAATGATGGAACCAGTTGAAGAAATGCAAATCAGATTATGCTAGTCCAGAGGAACTTATAATTTTAACAGAATATAGATCATTTAATTTACACATAGCTTTTCTTGTACTTGTTTATATTTAGAAATCCAGTACATCGACATCAAAACAAAAGACTCCTAAAGTAGCAGAAGAATCATTTGACTGCGAAAAAAGATTTCCTTCAATTACAAAAAGCTCAAAGTCTTGCAGAACATTCTCTCAAAATGAAAATAAAGGGCGAGGAACATGAATTGAAGCAGGACGCCATTCACAAAGAGATTAGAGCCTCACATTTTTTGTTATGATCAAAGTAAATGTTAGAAATGATTTATAATGACAACAATTAAGTTAATAGTTGTTAGAAAGAACATAAAGTTTTGTTGCAACAATTAAAAATATAGTGTATACCTGTGTATCCACAACAAGACTGTTATGCCGTTTTGTCGTTCGTTGCAAGTCATCTTTCAGAATGTCAATCAGCATGCGCACTGTTGGTTTGGCAAAACGATAATGTGAAAAAAACTGCTGGTTGTCGTAAAATTCGAACAGATTTTTTCTAGTAAAGACCAGTGCATCCAAACCAACATTGTTTTGCACTTCATTTCCAAAATCTAACAATTCAAGAAAATCAACAACATCAAGTGCCAAAAAAATGCTGCCTTAACTCGAGATTTAACCCTGCTCATAGCAGGGTTAAAATCTTGGGTTAAATTGGCTTTATTTAACCTAGAGTTAGTTCTAACCCTCCTTCTGTACTATGGGTTAAAATTAATCCTTGATTCAACCCGAGATTTAACTTTAGGTTAGACTAAACCCGCGTTCTGTCATACGGCCCTTAGAAATTGAATATTAATGGCAAATATTTTAGCATTTTATTTTTTGTAATTGAAGATTATCAAGTGAGAAGAGAATATGCGAAATTTTCATCAAGCGATTAGCTGTAAAGTGCTGTGCTTCGAAGTTAGAGAAGAAATAGAACTACTATGCTGAAAAAATCAAATGGAAAAAATTCGAAACTCAAATGCGAGTAGTATGCATTTCTGTAGTTTTCAGCCAAATTTAAGTTGAAAATATTAATTCTCAACTTCGACTTCATATTTTTCTGTTAATTCATTAAACCTTATTAGTATCAAAAAATTAATTTTTATTATTCATATATCTTAAAATAGATACTATTCTCACTTTTGATATTAAAGTGCATTTATATGTTAAACATTGATATTGATATAAATATTTATATGTCAATTACTGCTTACATGTGCATAGCTAACTTTGGATTTGAAGCATGTGCACTATAAAACTGGTATTTGACAAATGTGTATCCTAATGTGTGCATTTCCCCATGTCAAATTGGCAATTGAGACACGTGTAAGTGTTGGTTGGAACATGTACTCTGCTGTGGAATATACTTTTCAAAAAAAAATAAAGGGCAAAATGCCCATTGATCACTCTTGCGTAAAGAATTTTTGTGATTTTTTTGTGTTGATTGAATCGTTTTGTAATTTTTGGTATCTTCCCCTCCTCTTTTACTGCCTTGTCCACCGTTTTCCAGCATCAAAAACTTTTATCAAGTATATTTCCCTTTTTCTCTGCCCCAACTGCGCATTTTCCGATAAACTAGTCCATTCATTTTTAGTAGGCACCTTCACTATCAAAATCTGGCTGCTTTCGCACTCTTTGATTGCCTCAATCAGATTTCCTTTGATTCAAAAATCTCTTTCTCCAAAAAAGTTTTGTGAAAAACCCCCAAAAATCGCTTCCAGAATGTCACCATGTGCCTCAGGTTTCCCACTGTTGAAAACCTCTTTCCCATAAAATTATAGCGAATTTTGGATGAAATTCGTATAACTTTTAGAGAAGCTCAGTGAATATTTTCAAAAAATTAAAAAATGGAGTTTGAGGGGGATAATGATAGATGCATGGGCCAAACTATCAAGCTACAAGGTTACACCTCTTGATACCCACAAAAGGTAACTTTTTGCATGTTATATTTTGATACTCCACGGCTGCGTTAGCATGCTTACTTTTACGCAGGATATTGTTCAAAACCTCGTATTCTAAATTCACCAAACTTCTTTTTGATTTCTAGAGATTTTTTAGTAAAATGGTGTTATTTTTTAGTAGAATTGCAATTTCCAGAAATTTTTTAGTGGAATTACAGTTTTCAGCGATTTTCGAGTAAAATCGCAATTTCTGGCGATTTTTTACTGAAGTTGCGATTTATGTTAAAATCGCGACTTTTTGATGAAATAGTGATTTGTTAGTGAAATGATGACTTGTCGGCGATATGGATAATGACAAAGATAACGATAATGATAATAAAATCAAGGAGTTTAAAGCGCATATATGATTACCAAAACTTTACTTTAACTTATTAACCTTTCCCTTTGTAGGCGTAGGCGCATTCAAGTTTTAATTGCGAACGGTTGCGTCTCACTGGCGAGCGGCTCTGCTCACTTGTATATAGTTATGTCTCACCTGCGGACGGCTGCGTTTCACTTGGTGAGTGTAGCGTCTTACTTGTGGACGGCTGTGTCTCACTTGCAGGCGACTGCGTCTCACGCCAGACGTCTGCGTCTTGCATTCAGATGGCTGCACAGTCCAACTAGATGGAGCTCCGACAGTCTGGACAAGTGGGACATCATACTCAGATGAGAAAAATTATGCTAAAAATCATTTTTTTTGAAAGTATAAACTTTATATGATTGTGTCCCATTACTCGATGTAATGCTATAAATTCTTTAATTCCAAGTAATGTAAGCTTTTTGCAAAAAAGGGTGTACCGTTACCCCAACAGTGCTATGTGAGTCATCTAAAATTTACCTAAGATTCTTTAATACTTTAAAATAACAACATGAACTATAGTTTGTTTTTTATAAAATGCTTCCAGATACAAAAGTGACAAAAATCAGTACTGTCGTCAAAATCGTTTACATAAAGTTCTTACTGTAAAATTTTTCACTCGAAAAATCACTAAAGGTTTGGCCAGTATGCTCACAAATTTCCAGTCCTACATGATATATTGTTTATCAGAAAATCGCAAATCTGAAATACCACTTGCTCTCCACTTTCATTATTTGGAAGCATTTAAAAGAAAAACAGACTATAGCACTTTAAGCAAAATACAAAAAAGGGCCGTCTTGGTCTAGTGGTTATCGCCTCTGACAGCTAGTCTCAAGAACCAGGTTCGATTCCAATTGAATTTCCGGTAGCTGGTCCAGGCATATAAATTGAGCACTTATATGACCGTATAGTCCTGTAAAGCCTGCTTTTTTGACTATAGGAAAATGGGCAGGTGTACTCGCAAAAAAAACACAAAAAAGGAAAGAAAAACAAATGCAGAAAAGTATAAAACAGAAAAGTATAAAACCAAAACATAAACAAAGACACAGAAAACAAAGGAGAAATATTGGTTAAAAAAATAAGGAACAAGAAAAATAAAGAAAACTGAAAAAAATAAAACGAAAAGAAAAGAAAAGCAGTTTGGTGCAGAAACTGCTGGCACCAGCATCAGTGCCCAAATGACACAGTGCCGAACTGACTGGCGCCCAAATGTTGTAGTGTGTTTCCACGGATTTTATACATTTTTGTGATAGATTGTCGATTTTAAAAAAACGGGGCAGGTACAATTTGGATTGAGTGAAATGGACCACTTCAGGCAGTCTACTGTAGTATGGATTCTGTAGGTGTGTCGGTGAGCTCTCTCGGTATTATTAGTTGTGTTATTTTTTGGCCACTAGCTAGTTTCCCCCCATCTGTTGTTGGTTTCCCTAGCACCGGCGAAACATTGTTTAGCTCTGCCTTCTTTTCATATTCATGCGTACTAGTCGCCATTGCGTAATCACCATTCTTATTGGTTAAGTGTGTTGTTTATTAAGTAAGATTGTTATAGGAGAAACGTCTTCTCTTTTTAGCTAAGCTTATGGGAATTCAAATCAGGAAACCGAAGGTTTTCTTATTTGGATTAATCAATTGTGGGGTTTAAGTACTTCAGGTTAAGTTTAACTTCTGGTAAGCATGGTTGTAGGAAACACCTGCATTAAGGATGATCCCTGGCTATCTCTCCTGCTAACTGTGTACTTATCTTCAGATTCACAGACTAGGACAGGTAACAGCCTGAGGGATCTCTTAACCCACCATAATAATTTCAAATATAACACAAACTGCAGTGCCGAAGTTCAGGTGCCAAAATGGTGGCACCAAAAGGTACCTTGCCATACTTTGCATGTTTACATTAGTCTGTTATGATGAAAATTGAGAACCAATAATACATGCACAGATCAGTAATGTGATTACATAACTTTTCAAAAAAATGAAGCACCCTGATTTTTTGATACAACATGAGTGCAGGAAATTTCTCATAGTAACTCCTGTAGCCCACTCTGCAACATACCTATTTTGTACATGCTATCAAACAATGTGTATTGTGTTTACATAATTTTGCCCATTATATTTGCATCAGAGTGTGAAATTAAAAAAGTCATTCTTTTGAGTGTGGTTCCAAATATTGTCATAATCTTTTGAATGGCTTGCAGTTCAGTGCAAAGCATAGAGAGGTGAATAAACTATAAGGTGGTGCGTAAAATTTGGTGGGAAACCAAGGGATGCAACAGAGTTAGACGTTTCCTGCAATCAAAACTTCCACAAAATTATCTTTAAAATTAGCTATACATTTAATGATAATAATTATACATATAGTTAAAGTGTAATGTTCATTACAGATCACTTAGGTTACAAAATAAAAACCTTAACTATGAAATGGAAAATTTCTATCATTTTATGACAAATTTTTTTTGGTGAAAAAATGCAATAACTTTTAAACACCTGCTTTCTCTGTTGTCTGAATAAAACGGCATGTCAGAGGAAGTTTTGGGATAATAATGTATAAATTATTCACAAATGAGCTATTGTACCATAGAATTGAATTTGCATATTGAGATACTTTTAAATGATTAGCTGCAAAATAATCAATTCAATCTTGTTGCAATTTAAAAAATTGATAGAATTCTTGGAGTAATTAAACACTTAGAGTAATGGGACATTTGGAGTATAGGGACACAAAGTGTTATATACTAAAACTGAGGAATTTAGGGAGTTCCCATGATTTTTAGGCCATATTTTCAAAAAAAGAAAAGTCATCTGAAGTATCAATTTTGAGGATGATACACCCGAGCAAGGTGAAAAAGTTGTTTTTTGCATTTTTTTTAGCCCCACCCAGCACCATTTGCATATAGAGCCTCGATGACACTACAGGACCACACTTGCACATGGGCGGTTTGGCTGTTGTAGTGTGTTTCCACTGATTTTATATGTTTTCATGATAGATTGTCATTTTCCGAGAAGGCTTGGCAGGTACAATTCAGAGGCAGTGGAGTAGACCATCTCAAAGTGTCCTACTGTAGCTTGACTTCAGTACATGTGTGGGTGAGCTCTCCATTATTATTGTTGTTACATACTTTTTATTAGACACTGTTTCCTCTGCCCTTAGTTTTTTCAGCACAGGTGACTTTTATTGTATAACTAGGCCCATTTTGTAATCGTTTCCTTTGTTACATAAGTGTGTATTTTTATTGGCTAAAATCTGTATAAGAGAAACATCTCCACACTTTCGGTTAAGCATTGGGAATTCAAATTAGGAAACCAGAGATTTTCTGATTTGGGTTATATTATCATCAGGTTTATGTACTTTAAGACTAGTAGCTTCTCTGGTAGGCATGAGTGTTGGAAACACATGCATTAAGAATGATCCCTAGCTACCTTTCCTGCCTGCTGCCTTCTCGAACCCACGCCTCAAGGCATTACAAATATAAAATTGATTAGCCTCTTGGTTTGCACACCTCATTTCCACTTCATCCTGCTGCATCCAAGTTTTGATCCCAATCCTGGGGAATTGCTTACCCTGATCCTGCACTCAAGGCTATTTTAAAGGTTTTTACAAATTAATCACAAAAATACCCTTCATAATGCACAGATCAACTGATCAATTACCACCGAATTCAAGATCAAGCTCACCCAATACTGCAGTCACTGCCACACACCATAGGCTAAACTTTGACCAACATTTTCAACCAGCAGCTGCCTCAACAGCTGCTGGTTGAAAATGTTGGTCAAAGTTTTGCTCAACCTAGTGCACTGCCATTAGCAAGCCTCCCGCCTCTTAATCCAGTGGTTTGTATTTTCAGTAATGCTGCATTGCAAGGAGGATAAATATCGAACCAGCCACAAACTCTCCATGCCACCCAGCCAAGGAATTTACCCCGTAACTTGTTCATGGACAAACTTGAAACATCAGCATTAAAAACAGCACCAGACAAACCAACAATCTGGTTGTCATATGTGGACCAAATCTGGCTGTCACATTCATCATGTGGTACCATGGGGAGGAAAAACTAAGATCCTTTCAAGAACACCTTGAAAACAGAAATCAATGGGCAGTTACCTTTCCTGGATGTTCTTGTCAAATGGCAAGGACAGACAGTTTCAACAAGTGTCTACTGTAAACCAAAGCACACTGACCAATATCTGAACTTCCAATTAAACCATCCTGTAAGCACTAAAGCAGGAATTGTAAAGGGAATGATATTAGGGTCAGGTACACTATGCTCAAGTGAAGAAATCAAGAAAGTAGGAGAAAATAACATCAGGCAAGCCTTCAAGAAAAATGGTTATCGCATATCAATCATTAACAAGACAAATGGAACAAGAAATGCGAATGACCAAGAAAAAGTTGAATACAAAGGCACTGTCATAATACCTTACAGAGGCCAACTAACACAGAAACTGGAGCAAATATGCTACATGTACAAGGTTCGACTAGTTCCCACAAGTAAAGAAACAATCAGGAAAAGAGTCAGCAAGGTAGCACCACCTAGAAACAAAGAAGATATGCAGGGTGTAGTATACCAAGTACCCATGGCTCCATGTGGGAAAGTATACATAGGAGAAATGGGCAGAACACTTAAGACCCATATTGGAGAACACAAAAATGTCCCTAAGGCGGGTTCACATGGTAACCTTTTGTGCAACATATACCTGACATACATGTTGCAACATACATATGTTAATTAAAATCATCAGGTGTGAAGGAGCCTGACACAACCCTGAAATATAAGTGAGATGAACCCAACATACAGTTTGCTTTTTCACTCAGCAGCCTATTTTAGCTGACATACAGCATGACATTTGGTACCATTTATGTGCTTGTGTGCTTGGTGTGCGCATAATCAGACAGGTGCAAAAAACCTCATCATCCAAAAGTAGGAGAAGACCAAAAATAGCAGCAGAGTTTTTTCCACATCAAAAAATAATACTGGAATCAAAAATGTCACAGTGTATGTCATAGCACATGTCACACATTACGTTACCTTATATGTCACATGTGTGAACATCTTAATGATGCAACATTTTTGGAAAAAGCATATATGTCCCAACATGTAAGTTGGGAGAAATATTGCCATGTGAACCGGGCTTTAAGAATCTGAGCTTTGAGAAAAGTGGTGTAGTGGAGCATTGCCTATCATGTGGATGTACACCCAATTTTGACAATACAACCATACTAGATAAAAGCCTAATGTCTGCAAAAGGAAGATCAGAGAAACCATCGAGATGGAAAAAGCAAGGCCAAAAATATTGTTTTGCATTGAAATTGGCCACATATGGAACCAAGCATTCCTTAGAAGGGAAACAGAGAGGAAACCAAATCTGAACTAGAACCCTCTAGTCAGGATATATAGAACTTCGAAACAAGTTACTACTGGCCCCCATGCAGTGGCGTAGCCACAATTTTTTTTCGTCAAGTGCTCAAAATTTTCCACCTTAATTATGTTACCATTTTTAACCAATGATCAGCAATAACAAGGCATAACAAATTTGAGAATTTTTCCAAAACACGAAATAACATTTCTGTGGTTCCCACTGAAATTGTTCAATTTTATTCATGTTTGTCCAGCATGAAGCACTGGAGAAATTTTTTGAATCTTACTTTCTAAAACTCTGGAAAATGAACCTTCACAACATTAAGAAATAAATTAAAATCATATTGATTTAGTGTAATACCCTTTCCAGTGTGAAGCACCTGAAAATTTTTAGTTTTCATACACTTAAATGCTTAAAAAGGAAAACAGGAATCTCTGGAAGAAAAATGTATTCTTGAATAGAAGTTTAAAATCGAATTGTAGAGCAGGGCTTTTTTGTGCACTAAGAGAAAAAAATCTGAGCTTTCATAATATGAATTTGTGTGATGCTGCATCACTGCCGCTGACATTTGAGTGAGGGACTGGGAGACTGGAGACTGTTCTAACCTCTGCAGCTTTAAACCAACTGATTTCTCTAGAACCAAAAACTAGGGAAAACTTGCATATAAATTCCACTGACCACATCTCAGTGATTAGTCAAAATAAAAAACTATAGACTGGATTCAATTTATCCTCCCCTCTGGCCCAAAGTACTGCAAATCTTTTTGAAATTTTATACCCTAGGTAAATGTTTTCAAGACTCTTTCCATGGCTAAGGTTTAAGCTCTAAGTCTAGAATGATGTTCAGACTTGAGCAATGAGATTATGTTTTTAATCAGCTAACCAGTGAGAAAATCAGTTTGAAGCGAATTTTGATATTACAGTGCTGAAAAACGAATTATTTCCTGAATAAGTGGTCTAGTTTGCAGTCCAAAAGACTATTTTCCATAGAAAAACAGAATGTAGAAATCATATTGAAAGCATGCAAGTACAACTCAAAAATCAAACTGGGAACCAAAAATTTAGATTCTTCAAATCTTGATTTGCTTCAAATAGATGAAGATCATAGGTTAATGTGTCAAAACTCATCAACTAAACAATAAGATGAGACATCCCAGCTTGTGAACAAATTGGCTAAAACAACAACATACGAATTGTGTATGTTATGAGAATTTATTTTTCTGCACTGTGCATAAAATATCCTAAAAAATTAAAGCACGAGTTCCAGAAACTGAGCTCAATCCACAAAAAGACCCTGTTCTAGAATGACCTATTCAATGTTCATCTTCTATAAATCCAAAATTTCATGTTGAAAATGTTTGGAAAATTGGAGGCCCCAACAGAGAAATTGAGAGAATTGATGAAAAATGTAAATTTTTGGCAAAATACATTTTGTAAACAATTAATGTTGAGCATTAATCAGTGAGTTTAAATTGATATGCTAATGGTCGCGCCCAATACAAAATGATGTGTTATACTCATGATCAGCATGGAGCGCACAAAACTTTTGAGATTTTGACCTTTTAAAGTCACCCAAAACGCATCATTTTGGTTTTAAATTCACGAGAATTTTTCTGCAATGGGAATCATGCCCAAAATTTTTTTCTTACTTTCAAATTCCATAGAGTGCTCAAGCACCCTGAGCACCCCTCTTTTTATGCCACTGCCATGGCCCAGTGGTAGCACTCTAGACTCTCAATCAAACAACCAAGGTTCAATTTCCTCCACCTGCAAATTCTGTAAAAAAGAGTAATTGTTGCCTGAGGAAGGTAGTAGGTAGACTACTGAAAGGTTGCATTATTATAACCACTGTATTGTTCATTTATTATGTGCCTAGGGGCAGAATAAAAGCATTATTTTTTTTATGCAATTATACATTCAAGAAATGAAGAATCATAATATTTATCCCTGCTATGGGGCCCTGGGACAGGCCACTAACTCTACCAGAGTGCTAGCCTGACGGCCACATGGCAGGTACCACTGCAATTTGTCCTCACACCTTTGACACTGGACACAAGCATTGACTGCACCAACTCAACTGATTCCTTTGTCAATCTTGATCCATCACTGGCCCCAGCCAGCACCCAAAAAATGCCCGCAATCACCGTAGCAGTATCCCCATTGCTAATGCTTATGAATTTCAAAATTTTGGACCTGAAGCTTGGGTGCCCTGGAACATTTAGATCCCACTGCTGCAAGGATTACCAATAATGTCTGGACTGTACAAACTATTAATCAAATTGTCAGTGCTGTTTCTGATCAGCTACAAGCTCAGCAATTGCAAGTTCAATGTAAAATCAAGGAACAAGCCCAAGCAGCCAATGCCCAATTTATTGCCCCTGCTGAAAAAATGCAACATTGATTTTCACAACAACCACCATTGCCGCACATAGCAATATGTGCGGCAATAATGACCCCTAGACAATATGCTGACCCCTAGACCACCAGGGGCTAGTTCCCAGTTTCCCTGCAAAGACGCATGTGATATTTAAATTACAAATGACATTTTCAGAGAAACTGAGCCAGCTTTGACCTATGCCTGCCCACCACCACATGTCAAGTCAAAAGCACCCTCAATCAATAGGATTACAATAATGAATTTCCCTGCACCATCCATGGCAAAGATGATATTACCCCCAACAGCATCGCTACACCACCTGCTGCACACAGCACACACATTTGGTTTTTCAGACTACCTTCTCAACCACTACTATGATGACATGCAGCATCTCTATGATCCACAGCATTTGTCTCACCCCGAAGAGGATAACAGAATCAAAATGATTGTCAATAATATGCATCCACTCATAATTGACCACGTGACAACTAACAAAGGACTCCTCCAATGCCTCAAACACAAATTTGGATATGACACATCCAATCATGTAAAAATGAGTGCCCTATGTGCCTAACCCAAGACAGGCAAAGCAATATGATCCAAGGTATGGCATGATATGAAGGCCCAAAAAACTTCCTCATGTTTCAACTCACGTCTGACTGCAATCCAATGACCCTTAAATGTGGAATCGCCACAATTCCACCTGAAGCTGGCAAGGAATTCACAGCATTTCTGAGCAAGGTAATGACATACATTCAGTTGATATATCAAAATGAAGACCAAATTTACTGGCACAAATAGGTCATTGACACCTTTTTAACTAAACTGCCTGTTTTCTACCAACTGACTATTGGCGAGCAAGCCAAAACTTTCACAAACGTCCTACAATTGGCCAATGCTGTCCCAAAAGCTTGCAGCATCCTCAATGCACCACTGATTGGCCTATTCTGGTAAACCAGGCCATTCAGGATGCTGTGACATGGCTATTGCCTCAACCTTCATTCTGCTGCTTTGACCATCACTGCAGCACAGATCCCTCTCAAGAACGCCATCACGCCCGCAAACAATCCCCATACCACCACAGCAGTGATATCACACCAACCCTGCCCAAAATCATCTCTTTTCAACCACTGGAGCCATGAGCCCAAATTCTGCTCGAAAGGGCTATCTTGGTCTGGTGGTTATCACCTATAACTGCTAGTCTCAAGAACCAGGTTCGATTCCGGGTGTAACCTGAAATTGAATTTCCAATAGCTGGTCCAGGCAGACACAGCCTTTCATCCTCTCGGGGTAGATAAATTGTGTAGGCCAGTTTGGAATGCTGCTTGCTGGGACCCACTCAGCCCAGTTAGCATGTTGGCGATAGTGCAGCAAATGAGGAGATGGGCCTATTCCATTATGAGGTAGATAGCTGAGCAAGTCCTGCTTGTCAGGCAGATGCCAGCCTGTGGAATGTGGTGCACTAGGGGGTAGAAAGCACCCAAAGAGCGCTTCTCATATAAGATGGGCACTTATATGACCCTATAGTCCTGTAAAGCCTGCCTTTCCACCTATAGGAGAGTGGGTATGCATATCCGCAGAATTAAAAAAAAAATTCTGCTCAAACAATTGGGGGAATGCTGGGATGGCGAACTCAAAGAACTCCAATCACACTACCACCCTGATGAACATATACTGCAACTTAGCGACCCTTCTTTACAAGACAATTCACAATGGTGGGACCATTACCATGACCAATTTGACTACTCTCCCAGCAGGGACTGCTCACACACTCCTCAAAATCAGTCTACCAGCCTCTGGTGTGATGCCCATAAATCCGGCATGCATAATACTGAAGATTTCATCTAGCTCAAGTACAGAAATGCCTGAAGAAATCGAACCAGAAATGGACAAAATCATTCTAATTACAATGTGCAGCTGCCCATGCCCGATTTCCAATGAAATTCCAACAACTTATGAGGACAACAGGACTGAAGACCTTGCCATGGTGCCATGGCCTTAGCACAAGAGGAAACAACTATTCCCATAGTTCTCAAAGATACTATAATCAAAGTAATTGTTTTTCTCATAATGATGATATCATTCAGAACACATATGCTGTCTACTCAAATTAGGAATTTGCAGCACCATGGGAGCAAAACATTCACTATAACGCACTGCTGACCCCTTACGTTAGTACACCAACAGACCCATCCCAGGCCAGCATCCAGTCATCCAAAATACTGCTCGCATTACCAGCAGTGCCAATGACTTTTGCCCCCACCATGGCCAATGTGTTGGACACACATAGAAATGGTCAACCACCGTCCACCACCATTATGGTCATGCCATCTAAAGAAATGATCTCTGCTGCACCTATGGTGAGCCCTGGAATCATCTGATGGCTGCTACAGCCCATACTGTAGATGATCCTTGCCACATTCACTCCTCTGTCTGCAAGATTGACAATCTCATGCTGTCAATGAAATCTTTTGTAAAAAAATATGCTTCAATGCGCACTTTCCAAATCCCAGTCAAGATTGGTAGTGTTAACACCTATGCCCTTATCAACAACATTGCCCAATGTTCAGTCTTGATCTCTGGACTCATCAAATGCACTTTCAACAAACATTAGCTCTCATTGCCATTTTGCGGAAAAATCAAGGTCACCAACGGCACTATCTTCACCCCCCCCCATGGCCCAGTCATGATTATCATGGAATCCACTTTCTGTGAGCACATGATCAAATGCATAATTGTCGATGATGATAGCAATGACCCATGAATCACTGGAACAGATTTTTTGACACACCCTGACATCCACCCCGTCCTCGCCATCCTCAACTTTATGAAAAACTTGCCTGTCCTCAACTACAACAGCATAAATGAAGTAATGCCAAGCGATCGCTTCAGTATACCATGGATTGGCAATTGCTTGGATGTTATGGGCCAAACAAATTCTTTACAAAGCTCGATTTAAAAGTTGGATATTGGCAGGTACCCCTTAACAATGATTCCGGCAACAAAACAACCTTCATCTGCCAGGAAGGTTTGTTTCGGTTTTAAGTCCTCTCATTCGGCCTGAAAAAGGCTCTCCCCTAATTCCAATGACTAATGGAATGAATTTTATGCCCATACATTTAGAAAATTTGCCTTGTCTACATAAATGATATTATCCTATTCTCAAATTCATTTGATGAACATTTGGAACATCTAAAAATAAGTTTTGATGCCCTTTGTGCCACCAACGTTAGGCTTAGGCCCAACAAGTGTGAGTTCCTAGCACTATGGGTAAAGTTGCTAAGACACCTCCACGATGCAGAAGGAATTGTCTCCAACCCAAACAAGTCAAGGCCATCACCAAATACAACTTCCTACGGACAAAAAAGGGTATGCAAAGTTTTTTAGCTCTTGTTCAGTGGTGCAAAGGATTCATTCTGCAATTTGCCACATCATCTGGTCTGCCACCTTACACCAACATGATTCGAGCTGCCAGGCCCCGGACAAACACCAGGAAGCATTTGACAGCATCAAGAAAGCTTTGAATGGATTTCCTTCTTGCAGTACCCAGTCTACGATGGCAAGGCCCAATTCATCATCCAGACTGATGCAAGTATGACAGCCATTGGCGCAATACTGCACCAAGAAAGTGGTGAAAACAAATGGGTGGTTGTGTACAATAGCTGTGTACTTACCAACATGGAAACTTGATACAGCACAACAGAGCATGAATGCCTGGGCATCATCTACAGATTTTGCATGTATCTGCACTACCTTTATGGCCAACAAATCATTGTTCCAACTTAACATATGCACATCTAATCATTGAAAGATGAAAAGCATCGCAACTCCAGATTACAAAGATTTGCCATTAATCTCCTAGATTATGATTACAAAGTCCAATACATCAAAGGCAAGGACAATGCTTGCACCAATTGCTTATTCTGAAAGGACAAACGTGAGAAGCCGCCAGTGCTGACCACTGTGGAATTGGCCAAAGAAATCTTCCACCTGCCATTTTGCGCCACCATCTAGATATCAGATGCAGACCCCATGGTAACCAATGTTTCTTCTATTGGCATGCCATCACCTTCCCCAATCATGTTCCCAATCAGCATCCTCACCTGTACTATGTCCAAACAATCCATTGATCAGACCACTCTCTCGAAACCTTTATTGCTGCCTCCTGAACTTCAGCCCACAGTGGAGGCCTTTTCTTGAAAACTTGAAAAGGCCCACAGTGGAGGCCTTTTCAATCAATACACAGGCAGAGATTTAGCTTGCATTGGCTCCCAACCCCCAAGTTACTAAAATAACTGACACTCTTCAAACTGCAAATGCCACAAAACAACCATTAGTATTCTTCAAGGAAGACAGTATTTTGTACCACTAAGTGAAAGACCAGAAACAACTTGTCTTAGCCATTTCCCTCATTGAGCAAATGTTACACCAGTTCCACAGCACAAAAATTATGAATCACCAAGGCTCCAACAGTACATTGGCAGCCATTAAAAACCATTTTGGGTTGCCCCATATGGAAGAAGCCATCCATGACTGGATTAAGAGTTGCAAGATCTGACAATTAACATCTATGCAAACACCACCCCCACTGCCATTGCTACCCATACAACCGACCCACTCCTTTCAAATTGTCCCTACAGATATTGGCGACATTTCCCCAGTAGGCGAAAAATGACCCTATGTTATCATTTTCCAGGACTATTTCACCAAATAAGTATCCAGCCACCTCATTCCCAATCAAAAAGCATCAACACTTGTCAAATGCTTCAATAACAATGTCTTTCTAAACCACCTGGTGGATGCCTCATATCAAAATTGATGCAATAAATCTGTGAGCTGCTCAAAATCCGCAAAGTAAAGATGACCACCTACCACCCACAGTGCAACAGCATGGTCAAGCATTTCAACCAGATGCTGATCACTCAATTGAAATGATATATTTCTGATGATCCAAATAATTGGGAGCCTTACTTGCTGTACACCATGTTCACCTACAACACCACACCCCACACAGTGACGTTCCACTTACTGTTTAGTCTCCTATGTGGCCATGAACCCCTCATCACATTTAATTATGATTGCATGTGTCGTCTCACCTTACTGCTCAATTATAGCATCTATCAGCACAAAAATGTACAACTCAATAAAGACTAACCTTGAAAAAGCGGCTGATGTCAGCAAGAAATATTACGACCAAAAGGCCCACAAATCTGATATCAACATAAGCCATCTTGTCCTTTTGACCAACACCCGTGAAACCAACGTGAAACCAACAAACCAACCAACAAAATTTCACCTGATTTCATTAAACTCTTCATCATCACCAACACCATGCACCTTGATAGCAATGCCTTAACAATTAACGCCCTTGATGTGCCCAGCCGCCTACAAAAAGTTTCCACTTTACATTTAAAACCCTTTATTCCTTGCAGAGCCAAAAATGCTTTTGCCACCAGAGCCTGTGGACCCCATTTTCTGACTCACATTTCACCACTACCAAAGTTTTGATTCAAAACATTTTCATGACATATGGCATTCTTCACCCCAAGTTTACATATATATCCCATTTTGTTTATTTTAGATGATGGTGATCTGATGAGGGGAGCAGTACATCCAGGCTCTCAGCCAATCATAGCCCTGCCCTCTTTATGCAAACTGACTAGCAAGCTCACTGATGCCCATCTACTCTACAAAATTGCTGATTTCTTTTTTTCTCCTCAACTGAACACCACTTTACAGAAGTGGGCTCTTTGTAAATTTTAGGTTCTGTGAGGGTGTGGTAATTCAGCTTGTTTCTACCCAACCCTGTGTGTTGTCACTCTCATGAGATTAATAGGGAAAGGTTTACCTTAGTTTCCCCTAACTTGGTGTTGTTCGTAGTATATTCTAAATAATGCTAGTTTTGCACATTTTCAACTTTACACCCTTTTCAACATTTCAGTGGCTTATTTTCACTTATTTTATTCTCATTCTCTGCTTTCGCACTGAAGAGTCAAATCTCATCACCACTCCATAGAATCTTCAAAAACATGATGACTCCATCAACATTGTCTACTTGAACATCAATGAATGATACATTTGTTAGGCCCAACAACAGCCACATCGAAATGATATTTCCTTTTGCTGTGATGGTACTTTCTATTTTGCATGCATTTTTGTTTCACCTTTGCATTCTCTGTGCATGCCCTCTGACCTGTATTTGGGACCCCATAGGATACACTTGCCTTTGGCATGCTTTCAGAAAACCCATGGTCAGCTGCTGTGATTCCACAATCATCAAGCTATGGTCAAATTTGTCACCATGGCCAGTCACTGCTTTGATTGACCCATACCACGATTTTTGTCACCCAGCTCAAGTGATCCGATTGAACTCGTCCAAACCCACCGGTCTTAGTGACATCACTGCCCAAGTTGCAGTCACCTTCTATGTTAATTTTAGTGCAAAGCAACCTTTTCTTTTGGCTTAAATTGAGGTCAACCTTTGAACCTAAATCACCCCATATTATCCCCAACATCCGCCTTGCGCTATATTGTCTCAGTTGACCAATCTTTCATTCAGAAAAAACATCAAATGCTTGGTTTGCATTGCCGACCTAGAATGTTGGTTTTTTCACATTTTGCACACCCATCCAACATTCCACTGCTGCCCATCTATCTGTCACCCAGTTGTTTGGGGGTGGCACTCACCACCCAGGCCAAGCCAAACTTTTGAGGCCACACTCTGGTTGACTTCAACACTGAATCAATTCTCACCAATTTGAAATTCCAATGCCTGCTGACCCCGATGCCTCTAGCTATACAGGATAAATCCAACTGGCTTTTCCAAATGATACAACATTTGTTTTTGAAACATTTTCAGCCAAGCCCTCAGACTGGACCAAGTTTTTCTCCTTAATTGATGGCGACCACACCATCATAATCCCCTATGATGGAGCTGACCAATAGCATGGGTCTATGCCCTCCTATGCACCCAGTTCCGAGATCGACTGACAAAAGAAAAATAAGGATCCTGTCATCAAGGCCATCCATTTCGAGGCCTACTGAGTCATCCAAAATATTGATTTTTCCCCACAGCTCTATGAGCTGGCTCGGAAATCAGATTCATGTCCCAAAAGTGCATGCTAAAAGCCACTGTTTCTGTGACGTGGTCGCTTGACATCTCAAGTCTTGTACTTGAATTCCTATCTGCATTGTGTTTCTTCAATGACCTGAAAGACTCGTTTCTGCCACCCAATATACTCATCTACTCTGCCCTCATTGTGTTTTATTCGATTCTATTGTATCTTGCTTTTGGCTGCCATAGGTCTATCCTGGATATTTTCAATGCCACCACCCTCTATACCCAAAATTCATTGGAAGCTGCTGAAATTGATTGGCTGGCCAAAATACTCATTGATACATTTTACAATATCCCATTGGCCGATGTTTTGCCTGCGGATTTGAATTCCATTATATACCTGATGCTCTTGCATATCACCTTACCAGTGATCATGCAGAATCAGGTTTTATCAGCTTATCAATTTTTCCTGTATGATTGCCCATCATCCGACTATGGTCAGTCTTTTTGTTTAAGCATGCAACTCAATGGTTTCCATGATCTCAAGACATTGATGCGAACAATACACTCAAACTTGATCATGGTACCAAAAACTCCCAAGAAAAAGAAGAAGAAATTGAAACACAATGAATGGAATCAATCACCAGATGTGCCTGAAAATGAAGACCCATCGCTTCTCCCCCAGAAGGTGTTGGATGACCCCAAATGACTTCAAGCAGCTGTCACCTCGGCCATGAAGAGCAATTTAATGAAACAATTGAACGACCTACTTGGTTCCCTGTGTTCCTAATGTACAAACTCCACACCAGCCTTGCTCAAACATCAAACACACTGCTCTTTAAGGATGTTGACAATGCATGAAAAAAATGCATTGGGCCAGACCAGCCTCTATGCAATCGGACATATCACAGTAACCTTTACTGTTATCCCTCAGCAACCCTGCTTAGTATTTTTCAGACTGATGCCAGCTGGCTCAGCATGATGACAGTTATTGTGTCACTAACCAACCTTGCTCTGCTGCTGAGTTCACCTAGGTCAATAATGTCCTGTTGCAACATGCCCAAGAACTTGATGATGTCACCCGTAACATGCTTTACACCTGCATGTGGTACCACCCTGACAGAAATCCCAGGATCCATTTGACAAACTGGATGAATCACATCCTCAAACACAAACCGGCCTTTGATGAAGACCACAGAATTCAGATTTGCAATAGATTGGCCCTGCAACCAATCATTTTTGATGAAGATCTCAAAATGGAAACCGAAATTGAAGTCCTCGACGTCGACAGTTATGACTACATCAACAACATGCACCAAGCATTCCATTTGTATTCAAGCCTGCTCAGCCATATCAATTTTCACAACAGAATGTTGTTTCCTGTGCCAGTTGCAACCCACCCATTGCTGACTACAGCCACAGTGCAGGCCTTGACCACCAACAAATTATTGGATCAACTGCTGATGGTCTCCTTGCATGAACCCAATGGCTGTTATATTTGAAAATGGGTCGGAGCTTGATGGATTAGGCAGGAGTGGGATTCCAGGATTTCTCCTTAATGCATGTATTTCCAACACCCACGCTTACCCAATTGACTTAATTAATGTACTTAAACCCGACACTAATTACCCAACAGGTTAAGGAAGATTGATTTCCCTAATCTGTCTCCCAATTAAAATAAAGAAAGAATAAGGGAGAATTCTCTCCAAATTTTACCTGACACAAAATTTACACTTAATAATACAAGATGGAATGGGCGAGATGACAATCACTCCTAGAGGCTAGGAGAAAAATATGAAGAAAAGGCTGGGCGTGCTCGGACGCCGGTGGGTACATGTAAAAATAAATCAATGGTGAGTATACAGAAAGCAATAACACACGAGAGAGAGCAACCAAAACGCATGCCTACCCACATGCACTATAGTAAGATGACTGTCGATGGTCCACGTCGCTCACTCCACTTTGTACTTGCCAGCCCCATATGAAAATCGACAAAGTTTACAAATGAATAACAAAATCGGCGGAAACACACTACAACATGGCTTCAGCTACATCAATTAAAAAATTTTTGAAACTAAAGCTGGATGACATCACCAATATGGCACCTGCATCCATAGACATGATAACACCAGAACACCAACCACTTGAAACCGAAACAGAAGAAGACATCATGAATGTCTCGGACAAAACTCTGACCAATGTTCCCAAAAAAGCCACTGCTGATATTGAAACTATAATAGATGTTGCCTCCCCGGCAGTTGACCCCACTAGGTACCTAGTCACGCCTGCTGCTATGCCTGGCCAGCCTATGATTGCAACTGCTGCAGCCAAGTATATTCCTCCTATTTATTTTCTGCAACAGTATATTTCAGAATCACAATCAACTACTTTGGCCAGCATGCTCAAAGCCTATGGATTCTGGGCCTCTCCACCTATAATGTTACCACCAGAGCTACACTGGCGCGATTACCCACCAGCTCTCCATGATCACATTTCAGCCATTTTGACACTGGCTCCCTTTACTATGCTCATGGCCCGGCAACCAACACCATCAGTACACACAGCTCTGATTGATGCCTAATGGGTGCCTCAGTCAATTGCCACTCAACTGCCACCAACCATACCAATGGATGTCCAGCTGCAGGAACCCAGAACTTCTACTGCACAGCTTGATCAACATGGTCAACTGATTCCAATACCAGCAAGTTATGAGCATTCCATCAACCGCAAGATTGAGCAACAAGAATAAGTTGAATACTGCAAAGCGCAGAAGGCTAGAATAACTGACGCACCCCAAACAAAACATACACCATCTCCCAGCAGCTTGCCTGGTGAGCATGGTGAAACCTCGAGTGACAGAACCTGAGTTATCAAGAACTGACATGCAGTAGCCGAGCTCATCTTATGATGGGTTGGTCCATTGGTGCAGCAGATGGGATGTGTTGATGCAGTCCATACTCCCCATATCATGTTGTTTTTGTATGAAGCCTGCAGTTTGGACAACCCGCATTGCCTCATTCAAGTGTACAATAGGGCTGTCGGCTTGATCAATTCTTGGTTGGCTTACCCACAATATTTGCCATTGCCGATTCCTGTCAGCTCCAGCAACCTCTACTGAATCTACTACAGCAAAATAAACCACCCAATTCCAATGTTGTGAAGCCACAACTTTTTGGCATGATAGAATCTGTTGCCACTGCAACTGATACCACCCATTGGTATGCCATCTGATATGCTGACTTTCATCCTGCTGCCAATTTCCCAGCCAGAGACCAATCTGCTTTTGCCCTTGCTCACACACACTTACACCTCACCTTCACATTGGAGGATTGAAGCCGACCATTATGGCCACCCTCCATACCAATCACAAACTAACTATGATCACCACATTTCACATCATGGCAATGGCTACCATTTCCATGACCGTTGCTATGACAATGGTGATGACAACTGCAATCAACCCCGCTCTGCCTTGTGGGACCAATGCCATTGCCACCATTGATTGCCACCATCTTTTGTACAGTAACATGTTTTGTTTTTTTTGTTCTTTACTCGCTCTGTATTCTTATCTCAGTTGTTTTGTTCTAATCTTGTCTTTGCATTCTTTATTTTTTACTATTTTTACTCCCCACCACAAAGCTGTTACCCATCCGCTACAGTACACCACTCTGAGATGTTCTACCATGAACCGACCCCTTGCCAGAAGATTGTCCTTTCCCCTCACCTGGTGTGCAACATTTTCTGCCATCCACCTCCCTGGGAATAGTTGCTGTCCAATCTCCCAAAGGTGGCCAGCCTCACTCTCCAATCGGCATGGACTCATATGCTGGTGCACTCCAGTATATCAGTGCAGATGGAGCGACAATTCGGGCCCTGGTGTTACCAATAGGGCACTATCGGCCTCATGAATTGCGGACTGAGTTGGAAGGTTTTGCCCTATGTGTCATCAAATTGGCTCAAAACAATGCAATGATTCCATTCGTCCTACTGGGCACTGCCAAAGGGGGCACCTTCAGCTCTGCCTGGTGACAGCCTTTAGGGTTTTCTCCCCTCGCCAGTTGTTTGTCCACATGATGATCACTTAAAGTGATCTACTGCAAGAGGGAGGGTTGTTGTACTGTGTTTTCACCGATTTTATATGTTTTTGTGATAGAATGCTGTTTTCTGAGAAGATGCTGCAGGTAGAATTCAGATGGGGCAGAGTAGACCATCTCGATCCGTCTTACTGTAGCTTGGATTTGGTGCATGTGTGGGTGAGCTGTCCATTATTATTGTGGTTATATACTTTGTTTTAGTTACCATTCCCTGTGCCTTTAGTTTTCTCAGCACAAGGGACTTTTATTGTATAACTCTGCACATTTTCTAATTGTTTCCTTTGTTCCGTAAGTGTGTATTTTTGTTGGATAAAATCTATACATCTCCTCACTTTCGGTAAGCATTGGGTATTCAAATTAGGAAACCAAAGGTTTTCTAATTTGGGTTATATTATCGTATGGTTTGAGTACTTTAAGGGCCGAATTGCCGAACAAAGGGCTGGCTAGAGTCAGGCTTGGGATAAATGGTGGGTTAACTAACCTGAGTTTAGCCCACACACTGCCCCACCATTTAGCAAACCATTTGCCCCACTGTTTAGCGCGAGATTTAACCCACCATTCAGCCCATCATTTAGCCTGCTATTTAGCCCACCATTTAGCTCGTCATTTAGCCCACCATCTCCCCTAGGCTGTGGCCCGAGTTTAGCTCTAGTTTCACCCATCTTTTAGCCCATGTTTGTATTGCAAAACATAGGGTGATGACGAGTTAGTTAGCCTGCGAAAGATTAGAAATATCATATGAAAGATGTGTGTGCTATCTTGCCTGTCAGTGTATACACTTGTTTTTTTGTTAATTGTCCATTGTCAATAATAAATGGCCTCAAAACATGGTACAAATTTTTTTTGGGAAGAAACTTTTTTCCTAATCGAATGCATAGTCCAAAATTTAGATACTCTAGAAAGCAAAAGAACTGATGCACTTTCAACCAATGCAAAAAAGAAAGGATGGCAAAAGGTGTCCGCAATGTTTGCCGCAGATCCCAGTTGCAAGCCCCGGGCTGTAAAGAAAAGTAAAGAAAAGTGAAGAAAGTAAATGACTTTTACTATATGAATAATTTGCATGTGCAAAACCATCACATTTCAAGTGAAATAGTCAGTTATGTTAGCCATGCGCTTTGCTGTCCCCTGAGGATCATTCACAAGATTTATATTGTACCCATCATTATCCTCCATATTGTCAGCCTCATTTTCCTATTCTTGGAATCTATCCTCAATTCGCAGTGATAAATTATACAAGACTGCACATGCAACTATCACATGACCAGCTTTTTTTGGAGATAATCTCAACTTTGAGCTTAAGCAGGGAAAACATCTCTTTATAATTCCATTCAAACGCTCTATGACTGATCGAGTCCTCGCATGGGCAACATTGTAGCTTTGGTGGGCTGGTGTTCTGGGGTTCGCTAAAGGAGTCAGCAGATATCTATAGCATGGATATCCTCGATCACCCAACATGTGAAATTGTGGGGGATAGCTTCCAGTTGATATTTAAGATTTGATTCATGAAAAATTCTAGAATCATGTGTGCTTCCTTTCCAGCTGGCCACTACGTTTCGAATTTGCAGGTTAGAATCACACATAAGCTGTACATTAATTGAGAAAAATCATTCCCGATTCCTGTACAATTCACTGTTGTTCCCTCCTGGACCCTGAATTGGGACATGTGTGCAGTCTATTGCACCAATGACTCCAGGAATGAGGTGCTTTTCATAGAATAATCTTTGCTGTTGAATGAATTCATGACCTTCTGGAAATTTAATGAATTCAGGATGCATTGAGGCAATGGCTGCAATTACTTTGTGTACTGTTTGTGAAACTGACGGTTGGCTGACACCATGTATATCTCCAACTTCCCTTTGAAAGCTACCATCTGCCATAAATCGTATTGCCATCATAACCTATATAGAAGACGAAAATCGCTGGGAATCAATGAATATTCAGTTTTACAATTTTTAACACAATTTTAGGCCACAAAAGGCAATGTTGCGGAATTGAAGAAGCTCTGCAAAGCAACTGGGGGCGGTCTGCCACCCCCCGATCTGCCTGACATCAATCAAAAAATATATGGCATGATTCCACAACAATTTGAGCGTCGAAAACGACTTTGATGATGATGTGGACCTCAATTTTTGTGAGTCCATGGTCAAGTGTTTCTTGTAAATTTCATATTAACTTTTTCACATATACAGCCCTGCTGCATTCCACAAGTGTGGACCCAAATTTGGAAAAAAGCGATGGTGGCAGTTATAGTACAACTCGTAGCCCTCCCCAAGATGCAGAATCAGATACCGAATCATTTTCTTTGCCAGAAAATCACAATAAGAGCATCATCGGTGAACTGTCAAGCAAAAAAATTAAACTTGACACAAGTCAAAAAGATAAAAATTGCCAGGCCCTAGTGCTTCTGTAACTTGGCTAGATCAGAAAATCATTGTGCAGGAGCGCCAAAGTCAGGTTGAGGAAGAACACAAATTAAAGATGAAGTTTTTGCTACAAAAAGAAGAGAATAAAGGGAATATCTACAATCTAAAAGTTGAAGCATTAAAACAAGAAATTGAAGCTTCAAAAGCAAAGAGGCCATACTACGTGCAAAAGTGATTATGCTAAACATTGCCCGGAAAGATTGCCCTTCTCAACCTATACAGTTGGCAGGTTCAACAACGCAGGTTCTCGCATTTACCTGTGGTGCCCATTTTCTTGGCAGGTATTTGAGAGTCCGCATTGATGGGATTGACCTTACGAACTTGTATTGAAAAGTACCAATGATAATTTTCTTATAATTTCGTCAATTATGCACATGAATAAATGATATTTGAGCACACATGGTATCCTCATTTACTTGTGTTTCCGGACTCAATGCCCTGCATCGATTGGTTGGGCGTAGTAAATTTTGTGATATCATGTCAATAATGTGTCGGGTACCCTCTTTTCCAAATCTGTAGCGCATCCGAAATTGATGATTATCATAAATATCAAATGGATCTGTGCAGTGAGGCACCATTGGTCTTTCAATTTCATTTCTTTCCAGTCTATTTTCATCCAAAATATCATTCATAAAATCCTTGTATTCTAACAAATTCATAATTTCATGTGCAAAAATATTAGCTCCTTATTTTAACCCTGCTGTGAGCAGGGTTAATTTTCGGACTAAGTTTTTATCAAAAGTTGCCCAACTTCAGCCTGCCTCTCTTTTGGCAATACAACGATGGGTTAACTTTTTATTTAGTCAACCATTTAGCCCACGCTTTCATAATTTTAGCCCAGCATTTGGCCTGAGTTTAACCCAAGATTCAGCCTGCCATTTAACCCACCATTTAGCCCTAGATTTGCCCCACCATTTGCCTCGAGTTTAGCCCAGCTTTAGCCCGAGTTTAGCCTGAATTAGCCTAACTCGAGTTTGGCCCACCTTTGACAATTCGGCCTTAAGACTAGTAGCTTCTCAGGTAAGCGTGGGTGTTAGAAACACGTGCATTGGGGACGATCCCTGGCCAGGAATTTTTTTCCACACATTGCGGATTTTTCTGGCGTCGTGTGGAAAATTTTTGGACAGTTTTCCGCACAGGACGGAAACTTTTTAATCTTTTTAATGGTTTTTAATGGTGATGCGGAAATTTTTCTGGCCGATTTCTGCAAAATGCCGAACAATGTGTGTGGAAAAAAACAGTCCCTGGCGACCTCTCCTACCTGCGGTTTTCTCCAACCCACGCCTCGACGCATTACAAATATAACATGGGGGTGACCCCCAGCAGATTTTAATTACCCTCAATAGATTTTACCCCCTCCCAAACAATGATTGAGGAGACGAGGAAGGAAAATGATCAAGAGAAAAGAGAACGTTGTCATAAAAATGGAAATGATGCTGTACACTCGGATTTTTATAAAATGCTTCCAAACAGAAAAGTGACACAAATCAGATACTGTCGTCAAAATCGTTTACACTTTTGCGGTAAAATTTTTTACTGAAAAAAATTGTTCAAGGTTAGGTCAGTATGCTCACAAATTTTCAGTCCTATAAGATAAATTGTTCATTAGAAAATCGTGAAAATCTGAAATACTACTTGCTTACCACTTTCAAGAAAAACAGACTATAGTTTAAAAACTTTTCAGAAGAAAGCATACTTAATTCCAAAGAAGTAACATTAAAACTTTGAAAAGTACTGTCTAAGCAAATAACTTCACATATCTGACCAATACAGATCAAAGAATATCTTGCTTTCTTTTCATTATCAAGAACGAAAAAAATTTTATAGTCCGCGAGGCATCTAGGCAGGGGCCATGCCCACCCCAAATTTTTCAAGTGTCAAAAAAAGCAAAGGAACAGTTTTAAAGTTTTTTAAAGAAAAAAACCAGTCAAAAATGCCAATTTTACAGTAAATTGAGTGAAAAATGTGTTCCCCGCGAAAAAAATTCCTGGCTACAGGTCCACCCCCTATCCTGACTGGCCGCCAGCAGAATTTCTATGCAGTGCATGTATGCACGGGACACCATGTTTGCCCAAATTCCGGATATTATGCAGAAAACCCTATGCCTCTGTCTAACCATTTTTAATCAAGGATGCATATCCCCAATTTTAGGGGTCCGAATATGCCACACTGTGCCACCTACGGTTAACATTAAAATTATTTACAACAGCTATTTTTTGCACGCTTTAATATTTTCCTTTTTCCGTCTCTGACGAACAAGAATGAGTGTCGTCGTCATATTTTCTCATCTAATTTTGATCATTTGTACTTACCGCTTCAGTTCAGCAGCTTTTTACCAGTTTGATATGTCAACTTCCCTTATTGTTAACTGGGCGCTTAATTCACGTTTTAGAAAGTCGTGGTATGATCCAAGTAAGTTCGAAATGTGATATACAGGGTGAGCCAAGAAAAATGCTACCGGTGCTGACTTCTATAACTTTGGAACGGATGAAGCTTTTATAATGAGAATTAATGCATTAGAATGTCCTGCTTGTATGTGTTGCAAGGGCCTAATTTTATGCTCCTAGCAATTATGGTTACTGTACAGACACATTTAGTAAAAGTAGCCATTTTTCAAAAAATAAAAGTTGTGAAATCAAAGTAGGTGTTGTCCTATGGTGAAAAATGTTTTGTAAAGCTGTTTACACAAAAAAATACGAAAAATCTCTACCCGATGTTGTAACTTTTGAAATTATTTTGACTGGTGTCAAACTTAAATGCATACTCTGTTATAGACCACCCAGATATGGCATTGAACTTATGGGTAAATTTATATTGCTTTTTGAATTTTGTGTTGCAGATAATTCCAAATGTATAATTCTTGGAGATTTTAATCTACCATCTTTAAAACAGTATGGATATTCTTCCCATATTGACAATTTTGCCCTTCCACTGCACAATTGTTTGACAAGAAACGGTTTTGAGCAATTTGTAATGAAACCAACTCGTGGCTATAATTTTCAGGATTTAGTATTCTATAATTTCCCTGGTCTTGTGAATAATTGCACCCATACATGTAATTGGGGGGGGGGAAGTGCTATGGGAACCCCCCCCCCCAGAAATTGTCGACCATATGGCTAGCCATTGGGCGACCGCCCCCCCCCCAGGATTTTCCAATCCTATGGCTAGCCATATGGTAGCCCTAGGGACCCCCATAGTTTTAGTCGGAAAAATACTGAAAAATGTCATTTTTTCCATGATAAATGTCAATTTTTGAACAAAAAATGGTCAAAAACGTCAATTTTCTCGGCGCTTCGCGCCACAAGTACATATTTTATCATTTTTTAGACAAAAATTACTACTTTTTAAACCGTTTTTCGGACATTTTTCACGGAAAAAATCGAATTATTTTTCCTTCAAGGACCCCCCCCCCCAAAATTTTGGGAATTACTGACCCCCGGCCCCAAAAAAATTCTCCAACCCCCCCCCCCAGACCTCGGAGCTCCGTTACATGTATGATTGCACCACAGGGGAAAATTTTTCTGCGAGTGACCATTGTACTGTCAATTTTAGTATCAATGTTAGAATCAAGGATAAAATCATTTATTATGATAAATTTGATTTCAGGAAAGCTGATTATGAATCTCTTTAAATCTATTTGGTAAAAGTCGATTAGACAGATTTTTTTGAACAATGCATTACTGTTAATGACTTCTATCTTGTCTTTTTAGAACTAACGAAAAAATTAATACTGGATGGAATTTGTTCCCAAAAAGAAAAAATTCTCACATTAAAACGGCTTTCTTGTAGTTCCCAGCTGTTTTACGGTTCTTATGATTGGATCTATTATACTTTTCTGCTGTAAAACATGTGGAATTTGTCAATTTTTTAAATATTTATCAGCAAAAAAATCGATGTTTAGTATTTTTGATTCTTGTCAGTCAATATTCAAACAATCTGGCTGAAACGTCGCTATTCTTATGCCAGATGTTCCATCTATCGACGGCAAGAAACCGCATTAGAAAGGCTTCACCCGTTTGAAAGCTATGAAAGTCAGCACCGGTTGCCTTTTTTTTTACTCATCCTGTATAATCTGTTTTTTATAAAGTGCTTCCAAATAGAAAAGTTACACAAATCAGTACTGTCAAAATCGTTTGCATGGTGCTCTTACCGTGAAACTTCTTACTCGAAAAACTGGTGCTCGTTGGGGCACCAAAAACATGTAAAAAACGCACTTTTTATGGGCCCCTAGTTCCACCACCCGCAATGAGTGTGCTATATCCAAGCTCCATATGTTGAGGTGGGCTCAGGTGCACGTGTTCAGCTTCCGGCGTCGGTGCGCAGGCGGTTGGACGCAGCGAAAAGTGGCGAGAAAAGAATGATAAATTTGCATAGGTTATTTCTGCCACTGTTTCGCGTTTTTGCTGTCTTTTCATCAGTGTGAAAAAGACTTATTTTTATGGAGCGTCGCCGCCATCGTCTTTCTTATAATATTTTTATTTATTATTTGTTATTGGCGTCGCCCATCGTCACCCAATACAACTTGGACCTGTAAGTTGTTTTGTTTTGTGAGCGTAGTGGAGGGAGTCTATAAGAATAGGAGTGGAGACTTGGGTAGGAACTCCTGAGGTACGTGTCAAGGTGTTCTGCCTGAGGTTTAGTGAAAGTTCTGGTGTATATCTGGTGAAACGTCTGGGAGAGTTTGGTGTTTGTTGTTGTTGTTAGCCTGTGGTTAGAACTGTTGCTTTATTGTGACCCTAACACAGAAGCCTAACAAGTGGTGGACTCTTAACGCCTCTCACGACGGATAACCGGAGAACCACCAGAAAAATAACTAAACCTCCTGGGTTTTACTTGCAGTCACATACCGGAAAAATTAAAAAGATGAGTATTCCGGTAGGAAAAATGTTGAGGACTCCTCCTAGGTCACATGAACCTAGTGTTTCGAATCTGGACTCTGCTGAAGAACACGCAGCGGTAGAAAAGGTTCAAGCACAGGCGCCTGAGACTGAAGGAAGGAGAGAGAGTGGAATTGCCGAAATGGCAAGAGTTGAAGAAGAGTTGAGGAGAAGTGGTTTTGAGATGGCTAGGAGAGCCGAGATTGAAACTACTGTAAGTGGTAGTGTCAGAGGTCAGCAGACCTTTGAGAAGGAGAGACCGACGTCGCCCTCGAAGTTGGTCCATCCGATGGCCGAGACGCTGGAGGAGATTAGACGGAAATCGAAACCGGCGTGGAGGTCAAACATGGTGGACATGAATTACGACGAGTATTACGAGGACGCGCCGGCCGATTTATACGACGACAAATATTCGAGGCGATACGACCCCGAAATGGCGAATTTTATTCGGCGAGAGGAGCAGAGGGATCGAGTCGATCCCAAGGACGTACGAATTAACGCGCTGGAGAAGAAGGTCGAGTTATTGATCAAGGTTATCGAAAGCGCGCAAGTCAAGGAAAAGGAAACGGAGGATGATCAACGGAGGAAGATAGGTGAGTCTTCTTACCTTGAGAATAGAGTTGAGAGAGTTAGTGAACCTAAGAGAGAGGTTCATTCAGAGGTTTATATAAGGTCTCAAGAGGATAGAGACAAATATTCGGCTAGAGATAGAGGTTGGACTGAGGAGCCGCAGAGTTCGAGGAATGCTGAACAAGCACAATCGAATGCCTACGGTTACTCAGAGAATAGGAGGTCTAGGGAAAGGAAGGTGACTATTTGCGACGAATCGTCCCAGGGAGAGGACAGGTTTTCTCGTCCCACTCCTTGGAGAGATACCCCAAATAGAGCTGACCTTAGCCCTGAGAGGAGAAGAAAGAGAAAGTCGAAGAGTAGAAAGAGGTCTCACAGATCAAGAGCTAGGAGTAGACATTACTCAGATAGTGATAATACTAGTTCATCTACGTCGAACTCTAGCTCAAGTGTAGAAGTTGATGTGAGAGATGTGGTAAAGGCCTTGAAACATAGACCTTTACATGATAGTATAAAGCCGACGGAGGCTTTGAAATTTTTTACTGATCTGGAAAGTGAGTTTCTGGAGAATACGGCTGATAAAGTGAAAAAGGAGTGTTTGAGAAGGTTGTCTCAGAACACGGCGAGGAGGATAGCGAGAACATCCTCAAGTTATACAGAAGCGCGGAGAAATATTTTAAAGTATCTCGCGCCGACTTATGATTTGACGATGCTCAAAAGAGAGTTATTTAATATGAAACAGGAAGAAGGCGAGTCAGCCTTAGAGTTTTTAAAAAGGTTGAGTAATCATGTGGATCTGGTCTATGCAGATCAGAGTGATCAAATAAGGCAAGAGAATATTATTAATGCCTTCATTTATAAGAGTAGTCCGTTGTATCAGACGGAGTTGCAGGACGTATTGCCATCGATGAAAACTTGGCAAGACCTTGCATACGCCGTAACTCAGATTGATAAAAAGTATAAGAATGTGTTTACTACTTTTGGAGCCAAAGATAAACCGATTGTAGTGAATCAAGTTGTAGCGGAGGAGATATGCCCGGAAATTGCTTTTGTCGGGAATGCTCCGTATGGAAGTACTAAAAAGTATAACCAAACGAAGTCAAGACCACAAAATCAGTTGCAAAAGGCAGTGGAAGAGGAGAGAAGTGAGGAGAATGGGGAAGAGATGCTACCTGGTCCGTCGCCTCGTGATGTCAAAAAGTCTAACGAGGAGCAGGCCAAGGAGTCTTTTCTAGCTATTCTCTCAAAGGAGTGGCTACAATTGGTTCAGAAAGTAGATAAATTACAAGTTACTCAGAGTGAAGCCTTAAAAGAGTTGACTACTGTGAAGGCTGCGTCTGCTGAAAAGCAGAAGCAGTTGAAGCAGCAGAGACCCTATTGCATTTATCATAAGAATAATACGCATGCTACGGAGGAGTGTAAGACATTAGCATACCGGCGTCAGCAACAGCAACGCGGTGGATTTAACCGTGGCATGCCTAATCAGTATTATGGTGGTGATAGGAATGCTTCATATAGAGGAAGTTTTAGAGGTAGAGGTGGACCTCAGTTTGGATTTAGAGGAAGAGGAAGAGGTGCCTATTATGTAGGATTCCCCGAAGAAGATCAAATGTACAGGTATGACCCAGAATTTGAGAGATACAGGGAATTCTGCAGACTTAGGGAACAAGGCATCCAGTTGCAGAGACAGCCTCAGTTGATGTTACCTGCACCAACTAGTCAACCTGCTATTCAGGGTAGTACCGTCCAGGATCAGTCTGGATCATTTGTTTCGAACCAGTCGCAACCTAGTTCGCATAACGTAATGGTGACAAGCCGTACGGATGTGGATGATGAAAGCGAGCAGAGTAGAAACAAATCTTCTAGTTTGGTTCTCGGAAGTATTATTCACCTGGATAAGGTGACACCTCTAGAGAAGGTAAAAGAAAGAGATTTGGCTCATGTGAAATATGGAAGAAAAGCAACGGACGTAGAGAGAAGATTGTTGGAAAATTATCCGAAAACGGTTCCTTTCTACATAAATGTGGTTATTAAAGAAACGGCTACCAGAGCTTTAATCGATACAGGAGCTCAGTGTACGGTCATGTCTTCTAAGCTCCTGAAAAGGGCATTAGACGTTGATTATACAGTGTACCCTCGTATTCTTAAAGTGACTGTAGCTGATGGAAAAGTTGTGCATGCCTATGGGTATGTACCAGTTTGTATGAAGACTGAATTCGGAAGTTTTCCAGTCAATGCTATAGTGTTGCCAGATGCAGGTGAGGACCTGATCTTAGGCACAGATTTTTTAGCACACCCAGATTTAGGTGTGGTGATTGATTTCAAAAGGAATGCCATGACGATACAAGGCATTGAGAGAAAGATTGACGTAGTTCAAGTTCCTTCTGTAACTACTGTGCAAACGGTAATGGAAGAAGTAACTAAAGTCAGTGTGGCGTCGACTGATTGCATAAATCAAATTGTTTATCCAAAAGTTTGTCTACTAAAGACAACTGTTGCAATTGTTGCATGTAGTAAAACCTACATTCCATATGGAACAGATGTTTTGATGAAGGCAAAACTTTGGGATCAACATGGAGATGCCACGTTGAACGGAATTATTGTCGAATCAAAGGATTCTGAAAGGAAGTTCAGAATGGAGAAAGCGGTTGTAGACGGATCACAAGAGGAGTTTGTAGTACTAATCTCCAATACCACAGGTTCTGGTTGTCGGTTTGAGAGAGATCAAATCATTGGCTATACAGAATCTATGCTTATTGAAGATGATGATACGTACAAGAAGGTGAAAGAAATGAAGAAGATAAAGGAGGAAGAGGAATATCAGACATGTATGGTAAAGGAAGGAATGCCTGCATTATCAAAAGCTGATTCTGTAGAGTTCTATACTTCACTATGCAAGATGATATCGAAGGCAAAAATTTCGGAAGAGAAGAAAACGGAAGCTATAGAGTCTTTGTTGAAGTACAGAGATGTCTTTAGCTTGCCTGGTGATCCGGCTACTACAACCCCAGCTCTGACGTGTAAGATAGATACAGGAGATGCAAGACCTGTAGCAAAGAGATATTACAGAGCTTCTATTAATAGTCGGCCAGGAGTAAGGCGACATATAAAGGAGATGTTGGATCAAGGAGTGATCGAGCCCTCGAAGTCACCGTGGGCTGCACCCTTGTTCCTGGTTGGAAAGAAAGATGGAACTACGAGACCGGTAGTGGATTTTAGAGGTATAAACGAAGTGACCAAGGATGATAAATATCCCATCCCGAGAATGGATGACTATTTAGATTGCCTTGGAAGAGCGAAGTTTTATACGACTCTAGATTTGAAGTCGGGATATTGGCAGGTCCCGATGGAGGAGGAGAGCAAGGAGAAAACGGCTTTTATATGCCAAGAGGGCTTATTTCAGTTTAAAGTGATGCCGTTTGGATTGAAGAATGCACCTGCTGAATTCCAAAGGATGATGGAGAGAATCCTTGGGGATTTGGTATGGAAAATTTGCCTAGTGTACATAGATGATATTATCATCTTCTCGAATACGTTCGAGGAACACTTAGAGAATTTGAAAATGGTGCTAGAAGCGTTGAGGAAGGCGAAGTTGACTCTTAAGCCAGAGAAATGTGAATTTCTTCCCGAGAAGGTGCACTTTTTAGGACACATCTTGGACGCGAATGGAATTTCTCCGGATCCTAAGAAGGTCAAGGCGATAACGGAATTTCCATTCCCGGATTCTGTTAAG